>CATIWR010065928.1:0-35608 GCA_949677035.1 Omphalea diandra | reverse complement strand
CAGTTTTGCTTGATTTTGTGTATGTGAGGAGATATGACCCCTTCAGTAGGACTAGGTCAAATCCGAACTGAGATGATATAGCCTTCTGTTTTCTTATATTTTGATGGCTTTATGTTCTGATTTTGACAAAGTGTAAAACATGGAATTTGTAGGATTATGTCCTCTATAAACAACTGTAAACCAGTTTTGATTGATTTGCTATGTGGAAAGAGTTATGGCTCATTGATTGGGACTGACTCTATACCTGAGTGAAACCCACCTTTCTTTTGAATCTATTTTCCAAGTATTTGATGGCCATAGATTCAGAATTTGATGATTGTACAAAATTTAAAGTTGTACATTTATGTATTATGTACATACCTGTGAAATAGGTTTGCCAAATTCGGCAAGAATGTTGAGATGTTTTCCCTTCATCATGACTGGTTGGCAACATGTTACAAACCTGTACATCCTGAGATTGGTCCTTTGTGTTGGTGAACTTATAGACCGAATTAGATAATGAGTAAAACATGAAAAAATGTTCCTTCATATGTTTTGTAACTGATGGTATATTATCATTGCAATTAGATGTGTACAGTTTGAGATACACCCAAGAGAGTAAGACCTACTCAGACTGAAAGGACATTGCAATAGGGCAACATTTAAAAATTCACCACATTTTGTGTGTGTCTGATATTGACCTGAAATTTGAATATGTTGTGGATTTATGTGTCTAGTTTGTTTGCAAAAAAGAATCAAGTCAATTGGATGAGTATATCTAGACTTATTGTGGTGAGAGTGTAGCAAGCTCAGGCTGCCCTATTAGGAATATAGGCATAAACATAGGTCCACTTGCATGGATCATGCACCAAGCATTCATAATCATTTTGACATATTTGTAACCATGTATGTATCAAATTCGAGGGTCTAAAAACTTTGAGGAAGCCATAGAGAGGGAACCAAACCTACCGTAAAGGTCGATAACATCAAAAGGTGAGTAGAAACAATAATTGGATTCAATGTGTGTGAGTAGAAACCATAATTGAATTCAATATGTGTGTATGATAATTTTATAATTTGATTATGTGCTATTACATGTATATATGATTGAAAGGTTACATGTTACATAAAAATATAAAGTCAAGTGAGAATGATTGAATTGTTACAGTTATTGGTATCAGAGCTAATATGAATTGGTCATTACAGTTATTGGTATCAGAGTAGGGATAAGTTCCATAGGAACATGCATATGAACATGACATGACTTTTGCACAATTTTGCATTATCATATGACATAGTCTTATGTGTCTATAGGGCATTAGCAAAAGGTAGTCTTGGTAGTATCCATGGCTCACGAAGGAGAGAGGAGTCAGCCGATTTCCATTCCATAGAAGCATCATGTCCATCATTAAGAGATCAACCTGCTGATAGAGTTAGATCTCCTACACATTCCTATGCACAACATATATCTCATAGTCAACCACAACATAGAATTGGTGAACCAACAGTGCAGGGCACAAAAATTCAAAGAGAGAGAAGGTATGATAAATTAAGAAAACAGGGGGCAGTTGACTTTAGTGGTACCACAGACCCATCAGTGGTAGAGGCATGGCTAAAAAGAACACAAAGAGTTTTGAACTTGATGAAATGCACACCAGAAGAAAAGTTTGATTATGCAGTATCACTATTACAGGGGGATGCATATGATTGGTGGGAAACTATTTCAGGGAATGATGCCCAGCCTCCAGTGCTTACATGGGATGACTTTCTTCGTGAGTTCAATAGCAATTACATGCCAGAAGTATATAAAGATGATAAAAGAAGAGAGTTTTTGAACCTAAAGCAGGAGCAGATGACGATAGTCGAATATGAGGTAAAATTCAATCAATTATCTCATTATGCATCTTTCATGGTAGCTACTGATAAAGACAGGTGTCAAAAATTTGAGGAGGGACTAAGATATGAAATCAGAAGTAAGATCACAACTGCAAATCTTGAAAGTCATACTAAACTAAAAGTTGCTACAATCAGGGCAGAAAGATTAGAAAAAGAAAAGATGGAGCAACGAGTAAAAAGAGGGACTATTGAGTTTATGGGGGACTTTAGCAGAAAGAAAGGCAAATGTGGAGATTATATGCCAGCAAAGTCTAGTGCTAGGGGTGGTTACTCTAGCTATTGAAGTAAGGGATTAGGACTGTCATCTTATGTGGGCAGAAGTCAAGGTCTAGTTATGTCTCATCTTATGTGCATGACCTTATCATTGTTAGCAACTTATTTTTTTCTCTATCAAACATCTCATTAATGTCTTTCTCTATTTGACTTTCATCAACAAGTGTCTTCATTGAAGTGTATGAACCTTTTTCTATAATTCTCCATAACTTAATGGATTTAGACTTGAGAAAGTATGACATTCTACTTTTCCAGTACTGGTAATCCATTCCATTGAAGAAAGGAGGTCTCACAACTGATTGTCCTTCTAGTCCATGCTTATGTTAGGTTGTCATGATCGTATAGCTCTTACAATTAAGCTTTAATAGAGGTTAGGATTTGATACCCAATGTTGACCCTAGATGGTGATGAGGCAACTCAAGAGGAAGGTGAATTAGGTTGTAAATAATAATAGAAATACAAACAAACTAAGTATAAGCAAACAACACAAATCAACACAAGGATTTTATAGTGGTTCGACAACTTGCCTACTCCATTCACCAAGCTTTTACTTAGGCCTTTCTATTCTTTTTTAAGGTTCAAGAATAAAACCTTTCCCTTTTACATGCTCAAGGAAAAATCTTCCCTTTTACAAGCTCAATGACAACCTTTCCCTTGGTATTTTTTTAGGCACAATACCAACCTTTACTGTTGGACTAGGATTGTTAATCTTAAGTTTTGGACCTCTTTTGATCTTGACAAAGGAGATTGATCAATCCTAATATTTCCATTAAGTGTTGTTTTGTAGAATTAAGTTAGATTTTCAAGTGGAAATTGGATGGAGTTCATAATCTTCAAAAAGGAAAAATTCATACAAATTCGCGGTCAATAACTTCTAATTCGCGATCGCGACTTAGCTCAAGAATCGAATGAAACTAGGCTAGACGAATTCACAATCATCATCACTGCCATAACTCATCCATAGATGGGAGTGTCAAAGTCATAGACGAATTCGAGGTAACTGTAGTGTCTCAGTCACGACTGTGAATTTCATAGTGACTAAAGAGGAAACCAAGTCCACAACCACAACGTGCCAAGTGTTTCAGGTATTTGTTGAAGAACAAAATTTGCAAGGGCGATATTGTTGGTAGCAACTGCGATTCATGAAGATGAAGATTCTCCTTCAAACAGAAGAATTCGCATCCTAGGTCGCGCCTTGTACAAGGAAAATTTACGACCAAGACTTTTATGGGCAATTAGAAAGCAACGACTATATTTTCCTGATGAACCAATGAGGAGATGACACGTGGACTAGCCGTTAGACACAAACTGAATTTTCCTCTGCAATTTTTAGCTTTCGCATGAAAATTAGAATATTACGACAGTGAATCCTTAGTAGTGACTGCGATTCGCGCCTATCATACAATTAATGCAAAATTTGCCTAACATGATTTGGAGATTTAATGAGCTTCATAGTGTAACGTCTCTTTGGTGGTATGAGTGATAAATACTCCACCAAACAGATGTAAATGTAAAAGAATTTATTAACTTGTAACAAAACTCTTGCAAATTTGCTACTCATTCTTTCTATTCTTTAAGTGATTGTTTGGTGTGAGCATAAACACCAATTGTAATAGGTTTCAGTGTGAGCCTATAAAAAACAATTGAGAAAAGTTTTAGCGTGAGTCTGTGAAAACACTTGAAAGAGGTTTTAGTGTTAGCCTTAGAAAAGACTTGTAAAAAAGGTTATTGTGTGAGCCTTGAAAACACAAAATGTAAAAGTTAGGTGTGAGCTTGGAAACACCATTTTGAGTGAGTGAAACACCCAATTGCAGAGAATTGGAGAGTGGACGTAGGGTTGATTTATACCTAAACCACTATAAATTTGTGTCTTCTTTCTACTCTTCCTTTATACTCATTTTAATTTTATTTCCTAGGGCCAACAAGTGGTTTCAGAGCCAAGTCTTATAAACAAGCCTTAATTAGGTGAGCAAAGATCATGACATAAGAGGAAATCCACTCACACCTTAAGCCCTACTTTGATGGATCTGACTATACTCATTGAAAGTATAGGATGGAGATTTATCTTGATACAGATGTAGTGGACCTTTGGGATGTAGTAGTCAAAGAATGGAATCCACCCTTTAAAGTAGTGGATGAAATTGAAGAACTCATTCCAAGGAAAGATTGGGTTGAAGCTCATAGGAGGTCAAATGGCAAAAATAAGAGGGCCATGGTTATTCTTCTAAGCTCTCTTGCTAGGGAAGAGATTGGAAGAGTGCAACATTGTCAAATAGCTTATGCCATTTAGAAGACTCTTAAAAACTATCATGAGGGCACAACACTAGTTAAATCAAGCAAATTAGAGATGTACGTGATGGAATTGGAGCTCTTCATGATGAAGGACCATGAAAGCATCGCTAAAATGATGAATAGACTCCTATTCATCATTACTAACATGAAGAAATTTGGAAGGACTCTCACCAACTATGAGGTAAACACAAAAATCCTTAAAACTCTTCCATTATATAAGTTTGGTGCAAGAGGGTGCAGCATTCAAAAGTCCGATCTAGAGATTGAAAAGTTTCTTATGGATGTGTTGATAGGCAAACTTTTAACTCATGAATTAGTCTTACAAAGGATGAGCAAATGAAGAAACTAAGGGGCCAAGAAGAAAAATCAGAAAAAGAAAGAAAAACCTTGGCACTCAAATCCTCAACCAATGAGAAGGAGGTAGAAACAACCTCTAGTGATGAAGAGAGCGACAAAGATGAAGAAGAGCTAGCAATGCTCTCAAAAAGGACTAAGGAAGTTAATTAGAAGAACAAAAGAGAGAAGAAGCTTGAAGACAACTCCTAATCCTAGAGAGAGATCTAATGAAGTCACTTGCTATGAGTGTGGCAAGTAAGGCCACCTCAAATACGATTGTCCCATGATAAAGAAGAAGAAGAGATGGGACAAGGAGAAGAAAAAGAGTTTCTCAGCCATTTGGGACGATGGCTCAAGTGAAGATGAAGAAGAAGGAGAAGTTGTCAACATTTGCTTCATGGCATAAGAAGATTCTCCAAATGAGGTAAGTACTTCATCCCACTCCCATTCATATTTAGATGATATAGATGAAGAGCTTTTAGAGGCTCTTACTATGAGATGTGACAAATACAAGTTACAAATGAAGTCCTACAAGGAAAAATTTCTAAAATTAAAGGATGATTATAAATCCCTCAATGATCTTGTAAGCGAATTGAGAGCATCTAATGATGAACTCAAGAAATCTATGAAAAATCTTTCATATCATCTTCATCATTGGCTTCATTGAGAAAAGAGAATGACTCCCTAAAAGGAGAAGTCATTAAGCTTAGAAGCTCAATCTTTAAGTTCCACAAAGGAAAGGAAGCTTTGGACACATTGATTGTGTCTCAAAGACCACCATTAATTAGACATGGTTTAGGCTTTAATGGAGACTTCTCATCATCACATACTACATTTGTTAGATCATCAGAACCTCAAACCTCAATTGTTGAGGTAATTAGGAAGAAAAGTGCTCCTAGCACTAAGCCTCCTAAGCCTAAGGGCAAAGGAAAGGCTCCCCCAAGCTCAAGAACCATGACTCAAAGAGACAACCATGCCTACATGTATAACAAAAAGCATGCTCACACTTACAAACAATTCTCTACTACTTCTCATCACACATGTACATGCATGCATTCACATAATCAAAGTATAAGAAAGCCTCCTATTCATACTAAGTTTGTGCATAGGAGAAAGACTCCTAAGTCTAAACTCCAATGTCATTATTGCATGAAATTTAGGCATGTTAACATTCATTGTTTTATTAGGAAGGCTCACCTCAAATTAAAGGACCCTTCAACTCCTAACCTCCTAGGACCCAAGTATGCATGGGTACCTAAGAAAAAGTGACTCCCTTTTATTGTGTAAGGAAGTGTGGCAACCATTAAATCAAGTAATTGACATATGGATAATGGATGTTCTAAGCATATGACTGGAAATAGAAAGCTATTCAAAAAGAATATGGAGATGTCACATTTAGTAACAATGCCAAGGGTAAGGTAATTGGCATTGGAACCATTGGTAAGAATGGTTGTTCCTTAATCGATAATTTTTTATTAGTTAGTGGCTTATAACATAATTTATTGAGTGTAAGTCAATTGTGTGACAAAGGTAATAAAGTCACTTTTGATCCTAGGGAATGTCGAGTCACCACATTAGTGAATGATGAGGTTATTTTCAAGGGTGAAAGGAAAGGCAATACCTACTCAATTGACTTCGACAATTTGGCTAACCAATCTTTTAAGTGTCTTATGTCTTTGAGCAATGAAGCTTGGTTATGGCATAAAAGGCTTGGACATGCAAACATAGATCTTTTTCAAAGCCTATCTAAAGGAAAGTTAGTGGAAGGCCTTCCCAAGCTAAATTTCACTAAAGACAATACATGTGGTCCTTGCCAAATGGCGAAGCAGCATCAAGCCTCCCATAAGGCTAAAAATGTTGTAAGTTCTTCTAGGCCTTTTCAACTAGTTCATATGGACTTGATAGGACCAAACTAGAAGTGTTAGCTTAGGTGGAAAGCATTATACACTAGTCCTAGTTTATGATTACTCTAGGTTTACTTGGGTGTCCTTTTTAGCTCATAAAAATGATACTTTTGATGCTTTCAAGAGTTTTGCAAAAAGAGTTCAAAATGAAAAGGGTTACTTCATTTCTTTTATTAGAAGTGACCATGGAAAGGAATTTCAAAATGAGTCTATTGAAACTTATTGTTTCGAGAATGGAGTTTTCCATAATTTTTCAATTCTTACAACACCATAACAAAATGGTGTTGTAGAGAGAAAAAAATAGAATAATAGTAGAAATGGCTAGAACCATGCTCAATGAGTATTCTTTACTAAATTACTTTTAGGCCGAAGCTATTAATACTTTGTGTAATATTACAAATAGAGTTTTTAAAAGACTCATTCTCAATAAAACATCTTATGAGCTATGAAATGGTAGAAAATCCAAGATATCATACCTAAGAGTATTTGGGTGCAAGTGTTATCTTTTAAATACCAAGGATAATCTTGAGAAATTTGATTCCAAGACCAATGAAGGAATATTCTTAGGTTATTCCACCTATAGAAAGGCATAAAGTCTTCAATAAGAGTTCAATGGTAGTTGAAAAGTCTATAAATATTGTTTTTGATGAATCTAGTAAACTTGATCTTGGGAAAGGTGTTTTTGTTGATGATCTTGTAGGTGTCTTTGAAAAGCTGAAATTGAAAGACACTACAAGAAGAGAGGACAAAAATAAGGAAGGAGGTGAATCATCAAAAGAAGATGAGGAGCCATAACATCAACAAAGAGATGAGCCAAGCCAAGATCTACCTAAAGATTAGAGATTTTCCAAATATTACCCCAAGGACTTAATCATTGGTGATACCTCCAAGGGTGTAAGTACTAGATCACAACTTCATCTTTTAGATAATAATCTTGCTTTTGTTTCTCAACTTGAGCCAAAATCAATTGATAAGGCTCTTAATGATGAGAGTTAGGTGTTTGTTATGCTAAAGGAACTCAACTAATTTGAAAGAAACAAGGTATAAGAATTTGTCCCTAGGCCTAAAGAACACTCCATTGTAGGTTACAAATGGGTGTTTAGGAACAAGTTAGATGAGTAAGGTCTTATCACAAGGAATAAAGCTAGATTGGTTGCTAAAGGATAAAACCAAGAGGAAGACAAAGATTATTATGAGACTTTTGCCCTCATTGCAAGATTAGAGACCATTAGGATACTTTTAGCTTTTGCATGTCACATGAATTTTAAGCTTTTTCAAATGGATGTAAAAAGTGCATTTTTGAATGGAATTATTGAGGAGGAAGTGTATGTTGAACAACCTCCTACTTTTGAGTCACATTGTTTTCCAAATCATGGTTTTAAATTGAACAAAACCTTATATGGATTGAAACAAGCTCCAGCTTGCTATGAAAGGCTTAGTTCATTTCTTTTGAAAAATGATTTTGAAAAAGGAAAGATGGACACCACACTACTTATTAAAAAGCACAAGCATGATACATTAATTATACAAATTTATGTTGATGATATCATTTTTAGTGCTACTGATGAGTCTTTTTGTGAGGATTTTGCTAAGTGTATGACTAGAAAATTTGAAATGAGCATGATGGGAGAGCTTAAGTTCTTTCTCAATCTATATATCAAGCAAACCAAAGAAGGGATCTTCATCAACCAAGCCAAATACATAAGGGAGATACTCAAGAAGTTTGGCATGGATGGTTGCAAAGTAGCCAAAACCCCCATGAGTGGTACCATCAAGCTAGACAAAGATGAATCGAGTAAGATGGTAGATGAAAAGAGATATCAAGGTATGATCAGATCTCTCCTTTATCTTATTGCTTCTAGGCCAGATATCATGTTTAGTATATGTATGTGTGCTAGGTTCCAATCTTCTTCTAGAGAGTCTCATTTAAATGTTGTTAAGAGAATTTTTAAGTATCTATATGGCACAATTCACTTAGGGTTATGGTATCTTAGGGATTTATCCTTTAGTCTCATAGGGCATTCGGATGCGGATTATGCAGGTAGTTTATTAGATAGAAAAATCACTTCCAGGACTTGCCAATTTATAGGAGAATTCCTAGTATCTTGGTTTAGCAAAAAGCAAGTGTCGGTTGCCTTATCCACCACAGAAGCGGAGTATTTTGCTGTGGATTATTGTTGCACCCGAGTCCTTTGGATAAAACGACAATTGAAGGATTTTGGCAAAGTGATTGATTACATTCCTATTAAATGTGATAATATTAATGCTATTAATCTTTCTAAGAATCCCATCCAACACTATAGGAACAAACACATAGATATTAGACACCATTTCCTTAGAGATCATATGCAAAAGGGTGATGTTGTGTTAGAGTTTATTGACACAAATCATCAACTTGCAGATATTTTCACTAAACCTCTCAATGAAGAAAGATTGAACTACATTAAGAGAGAATTGAGAATGCTTGATGGAAACTCCTTAAAGTGAAAATTTGATCTTATGTGTTGCTTGTATGTGTGTTGATTGTATGTCTTGTGTTTTTCTTTATGACATATTCCAAGTGGATCACAATTTTGATTCATTTAAAACTTATTTTTTCATTTTTATTCTTATTGACTTATAATTTGTGATTGCTATCTTCTTTTCACGATCGTGAATTATAAGTCCTATTCACCCTACTGTCAAACATCGAATCGCGGTCATGAAAATCAAGCTCCACTGCGAATTTTGGTTTAGAATTCAAATTTTTTATTATTATAGCGTGTATTCCTAAGGAAAATTTGTCCATTACTCACATTTTTTAGAAATCGTGGTCGCTATCCCTGAATTCACTGATGCAAATTTGAGTAACTGCCAAGCCATTAAGTGATTTGACTGCCAACCATTTTCAATTCTTCATTAATCCATTTCCAGTCGTTTGTACACCCCTTCAATGGCTACATAAACCATCTAAACAGTGATTCTCATCACGTCATCCTATTCCAAAGCTCTTATCCTTCCAAATCTCTCTAAACTCTCTAAATTTCTCTTCATTTTCTGCAATGGCTCCTAAGAAGATCTCAAGAGTAGATAATGACAAGGCTATGGCTTAGCCATCTGCACCCCCTGCATTCTATCTAATGAAAGGCATCACCAAGGAGGAGAAAGAACATTATAAGGCAAATTCTTCAAAGATCATCCTCCCTAACAAAATACCTTCTACCTTTCTATTGGAGACTTTGGGCATCAATGTAGAGATTCGTGCATTCCTTTCCAACTTAGGTTGGAATGAGTTCATCTTTCGGGATGAACCTGGTTACGAAGAAGTTGTGAGGGAATTTATATGCACGATCCAACTGAGTCACAAAGCTGATTCTCGAGCGGGGCAATATGGATTAGTATTTCGAGCTTTTGGCGATCCATTTCTCATTACCTTTGAACAACTTTCCTCACTTTTTAATCTTCGAGTTGAAGAAAACATTCCTTTTATTATCTTCGCACTTAATGTCATTTATTCCGAATTTTGGTCGAAAATTTCTATTGAAACTAAACATGACCCTAGAACCTCCTTGGCCAAACACATTAAAACCTAACCTCTTTGGATACTCCATCATATCATCACCTTTTTTGTAAAATGCTAGAGGTGATGGTAATGAGAAAGTATCTTAAAAAGACTTGGCCTTTTTATTCTGCCTTGTCAAAACAAACCTATTCAAACTGGCAGGTATCTTGTGGATCAATTGATTCACATGAGTACCAACCTCAAAAGCCAATTCCTTATGCATTCACACATTACTGTAATCTATCGCTTTATAGAGGCACTTGATGAGGAAAATGAAAATTTACTCATCAAGAAACTCCTCCCTTCTCAGAACTTTCTTGACGTCACTTACCTCATCAACACTAAAGCCATACATCTGGATACCTATGCCTATACACTGAGTGCTTTTGGGGCCAAGAAAATGGAATCCTTCTAAGCCTCCAAAAGGAATAGGCTCATCATTGAAGAAGGAGCTCTACCGGTGCCCCCTCCTCAACCAAAACCCAAATCCAAACTGTCTCTTGCCACCATTAACCAAAAATTGGAAAAGATGATGAGAATGACGAAAAGGCGATTCCTATTTCTCTCACATCTTCATAGTGACATGGTGGATTTGCAAGAAAAGTTAAGTGTTCCTCCTTGTCATCTTTCAGACTATACTAAATTTGAAGATACTCAAGAAGAATAGGGTAATAAAGAAGTTGAGGATGAAGATAAAGCAGAAGGTGCCAACAATGAAGAGGTAGAAGAAACTTTTGGAGATGATGATGACTCTCCAATATTCTAGAATAGGGATTCCTTATATTTTCTTTTTGTTTTTAAATGAAAAATTTGTGATCCCAGAATTTTGTTTATGAATAAATAAGAAATGTTTCTTTGAAATTCCTTGTCTTATGTGATTGATGGAATTTACTTTTACGATTGCATTCTTATTAATTTTACTCCTTATGAACACTTATCTATTTGTTATGTATGTGTTCTTTTCCCTTGTACACCCTCTTTTTGATTTTGCCAAAGGGGAAGAGATAGAAACAAGAAAGAATCTAAGTCTAAGGGGAAGAGAAAATAACTTACAAATAATAACATAAGTTGAGGGGGAGCATCATACTATCATACTTAGGATTTTTTTAAAAAATTTCACTTTGTTTTATTGAATGCCATACTTAGAAAATTTCACCTTAAGCATTCATTGAATCATATTACCACTCCAACTTCACATTCATGCATTATTCTCCCTTAGTATCAATCTAAGTTGTCAAAATCAAAAAGGGAGAGATTGTTGGACTACAATTAATCATAAGTCTTGGACCTCTTTTCATCTTGACAAAGGAGATTGATCAATCCTAATGTTTCCACTAAGTGTTGTTTTGCAAAATTAAGTTAGATTTTCAAGTAGAAGTTGGATGGAGTTCATCATCTTCAAGAATGCAAAGTTCATCTAAATTCGTTGTCAGTAATTTCTAATTCACGATAGCGACTTAGCTCAAGAACAGGGTGAAACTAGGCCAAATAAATTTGTAGGCATCATCACTGTCGCGACTCATCCATAGATGGGAATGTCAAAGTCACAGATGAATTTGCGGTGACTATTGCGTCTCAGTCGTGGCCGCGAATTTCATAGTGACTGAAGAGGGAACCAAGTCCACAACCACAACGTGCTAAGTGTCCTAGGTATCCGTTGAAGAACAAAATTCACGAGGACAACATTGTTGGTAGCGACTGCAATTCATGAAGATGAAAATTCTCCTTCAAACAGAAGAATTTGCGTCCTCAGTCGCTCCCTGTAAAAGGAAAAATTACGACCACGATTTTTATGGGCAATTAGAAAGCAACGGTTATATTTTCCAAATGGACCCATGAGGAGATAACACGTGGACTAGTCGTTAGACACAAACGGAGTTTTTCGCTGCAATTTTTAGCTCCCGCATGGAAATTGGAATGTTGCAACCGTGAATCCTCGATAGCGACCGCGACTCTCACCTGTCATGCAATTAATGTATAATTTGTCTAGTATGATTTGGAAATTTAATGAGCTTCATAGTGCAACGTCTCTTTGGTGGGCATGAGCTATAAATACTCCACCAAACAAATGTAAATGTAAGAGAATTCATTAACTTGTAACAAAACTCTTGCAAATTTGCTACTCATTCTTTCTATTCTTTAAGTGATTGTTTGGTGTGGCATAAACACCATTTGTAATAGGTTTTAGTGTGAGCTTGTAAAAACACTTGAGAAAGGTTTTAGCGTGAGCCTATGAAAACACTTGAGAGAGGTTTTAGTGTTAGCCTTAGAAAACACTTGTAAGAAAGGTTATTGTGTGAGCCTTGAAAACACAAAGTGTAAAAGTTAGGTGTAAGCTTGGAAACACTATTTTGAATGAGTGAAACACCCAATTGTAGAGAATTGGGGAGTGGAGGTAGGGTTGATTTATACACAAGCCACTATAAATCTTTGTGTCTTCTTTCTACTCTTCCTTTATACTCATTTTAATTTTTATTTAAACACTAATTCAACCCCCCCCCTTCTTAATGCCTGGGGCCAACATTTACAACCACTAGTAAGGATGAATCTAATCAGTGTCAAATGTCTCTCAATTAGACAATAAAAACATTATTAGTTCTCAAGAAAATTTACTCTCAAAAGAGTAAAAAGTAATCTCACTCTACCCAAAAATTCAAGCAACACCTAAGGTTTGCATAAAGAGCTACAAAAGATGTTCACATTTGTTCGCAAGGTTTCTAACCTATTCCTAGTCTTTAAAAATGCTTCTTATATAACCAAACTCCAAAAACTAGCCATTGGAATAATTGATGTTGAGTCTAAAAGCTTTTTTGCACAATTAGCCGTTAGAGGAGACAACAACCATCATTCTTTATCAACCCCATTGAACTTATAATGATTACTTCTAATGCTCATTCTCCATTATTCAATGTCTGCTGGCTTTGACTACAATGCCAGTTGAAGCAAGAACAATGCTTGTTGTTCATTTCTAAAAAGTTTAAACTTTATGTTATGTTTTTCAAACTTTGCACAATTATTTTTTGCGCCCATTGAGCAATTTTCAATGCTTGTTGGAAACTCCTTCAATGTCTGTTAAGAAGGGCCAATGCCCGTTGAGTTTCAAAAGCTTTAGCTCAAGCTTGGATACTTTTTCAACGTCTGCTACGAATATGCAATGTCTATTGCTTTGCCAAATTAACACCCATTGCAAAACTATAATGTCTGTGGAGAGGTCCAGCACAGCTCAACTTGTAGCACTTCTCCAACACCCGTTACAAATTTCCAACGCCTGTTGCGAGGTCTAAAAGGCTTTAGCTATTTGTAACATGCAATCAATGTCCATTGTTCATCTTTCAATACTCGTTGAATAGTCCAACACTCATTGCAAAGGGACAACACCCGTTGCGAGGTCTAAAAGACTTTGGGCATCTACAACACATCTTCAATACCTATTGCATGATTACCAATGCCCATTGGAGTGTTCAATGCTCGTTAGCTGCTCCAAACTACAACACTTATACAAAAACACTAAGACACAAATATTAAAACTTCTCAAGATTTTGTCATTATTTTGTTATCATTCAAAACACATCGCTCAAAGTAGAGGAGTTAGTCTAATGTCTTAGGATAACATGTTCTCTAAGTATTCTCCCCTGGTGTTCATAATAATACCCCTATTCAAAAAGCAATTTCCCATGCCAATGTTCCCTGTTAGCCCTTACCTTGCAACCTGATAACACTGAACCAAACATACACTTATCATCCCCATCATCATAAGATGAGGAAATGCAAGACCACTCTTTATCGAAAAACCAAACCTCATATGACCTATCCCCTCATTTCCAGTTCTGTTCTAAAATCTCATCTCTTCCTGTCATTATAACCAAAATTGCAGCCAAATCTCATAAAAGAAAAGGTAAAGGTGCCCCAAAAATTTTCCCATCCAAGTTCAATCAGATTGGTGGTGATCCTAATACTAATAGAAAGTCTATTGTTACTATTGATAATGAGATTATGCTTAAGAAGCTTAAAGAGTCAGAGTTGGTAGATGTTTAGTGTCAGTTGTTTCAAATTGGTGGATGTTTAGTGTCAGTTGTTTCAATGACAACGACTGTAGATTTGCAGTCCCATTTAGTTGCCTCAATTAAAACTGTAGTGGCCTTGGGAACCCATGTACAGTTCGTGCACTCAAAAGCATGATTAAATCCAAAGTTCTCGAACTTGTTTTCTTAATGGAAACAAGAATGCTTGCTTCTAAAATGGTAAATCTCTGCAATAGACTAGGTTTTTAGGAATTAATTGTTGTGGACTTCAATACAGGTAATGGTGGTCATGGAGGTGACCTTTGTTTGTTTTGGAAAGAATCACTCTTTATTAATTTCCTGTCTTCATCCTCAAATCATATTGATGTGCTTATTGAAGATCAAAAATTACAATCTGATTAGAGGCTGACTTGTGTTCATAGGTGGCCAGAGGAGAGTAATAAGAGAAAAGCGTGGCAGCTTCTTAACTCTCTTAGAACGGAATATGCTGATTTGTCTTAGCTGTGCGTAGGAGATTTTAATGAGATTTTTTATGTTCAATAGAAGCTTGGAGGTGCTAGAGTGGATACTAACAAGTTGGTAGGTTTCTGTGAAGCTCTTAAAGATTGCCACCTTAAAGATCTGGGATTTAAAGGTTACAATTTTACTTGGTCAAATTGCCAACCTGAAGACAAAAATATTCAAGAGAGACTTGATCGTTGTGTGCGTAACTTGGGCTGGATTTTCAATTTCACAAATTATAGAGTTGAACACCTTATTTGACAATCATTAGATCATTGCCCTATTTTCATTTTTTGGTCACACTCAACAAATAAAAAAAGAAGAACAAAGAAGGTTTTTAGATTTGAGAGCACGGGGTTACATGATGGTGGTTGCAAAAAGGTTGTGAAGGATTTTTGGTCTCAAGATTCGGTGGTGATTGGTGCTGATGGTTTTATGAATAAGTTATTTAGATGTGGTCAGTCTTTAAAGCAATGGGTATTAACTCATTTTGGATGTGTTACTAGAGAAATCATTGCCCTTAAACAACACCTTTGTGAACTTCAAGCTCTCCTTCTATCTGAACAGAATCTTACGGAGCTTAAAAATGTAGAAGCCAAAATCGACGACAACACCTTTGTGAGCTTCAAGCTCTCCCTCTATCTGAACAAAATCTTACAGAGCTTAAAAATGTAAAAGCAAAAATCGACCAATTAGCAAAAAAGGAAGAGTCCATGTGGCATCAAAAAGCTCAGACGAGTTAAAAGGATGGAGACAAAAACACATCTTATTTTCATAAAAGAGTAGATAGCAGGAAAGAAAAAAAGAAACAAAGTTAGTAGAATACAAGATAACAGTGGTCGATGGATGGATGAAGAGGAAAAGATTGCTAAGGTTTCCCAGAGTTATTTTCAAAAGCTTTTTTCCTCCAACTTTCAGATTAGAATGGATAGCACTTTAGAAGCAGTTGAACCAAAGGTGACTAATTCTATGAAGAAGCATCTCTTGAGACCGTTCTCCAAAGAAGAAATTGTGGCAGCCCTGTCGCAAATTCACCCTGTAAAGTTTCCTGGACCAGATGGTATGGCTGCACTTTTTTTTTCAAAAATTTTTGCATATTATCCATGATGATGTGCCTCCTATGATTCTTGATATACTGAATAATAGATCTAATCATGTGCTCTTAATCATACTTTTATAGCTCTTATTCCTAAAACTAAATAGCCTGTTTCCCCAAAAAATTTTTGACCTATTAGTCTTTGCAATGTTGCCCTTAAATTCATTACTAAAGTAATTACTAATAGGTTGAAGTCCGTCCTTCCATCAGTATATCTCATTCTTAATCTACTTTTGTCCCCCGTCGGTTAATTACAGATAATGCATTGCTGCTTTTGAAATCTTTCATGCTATGAGAAAGAGTGGGAAAAGTTCTTTTGTTCTTAAATTAGATATGAGCAAAGCATATGATTTTTCAGAAAATTTTATGCTCAAATTAGGATTTTCAATAGATTAGGTGTCTCTAATCATGAGCTGTGTATCTTTTGTCTCTTACTCTCCCTTATTGAATGGTCAACCCGAACATGTGTTCTACCCTTCTAGAGGCCTACGTCAAGGGGACCCCCTCTCCCCTTACCTTTTATTTTTTTATGCCGAGGCTTTTTCTGCTTATTGGTAAGTCTGAAAATAATTGTCTTACATGGCTTTAAAGTGTGCAGGAGTGCTCCCCCATTTCTCACCTATTTTTTGCAGACGATAGCATTAGTTTTGGACATGCTAACATGAAGGAAATCCTTGAGATAAAGCATATTCTGCATTATTATGGCTTAGCTTCAGGTCAACAAATAAGCTTTGACAAGTCAGAGATTTCTTTTACTCCCCATTTTTCTGAGACTGGTGCAACTTCTCTTACTACTTGTCTTGGAGTCCAAAGGGTCAGAAAACATGTTAATACCTTGGTATTCCTACTATTATTGGGCGTTCAAAGAAGGATAGTTGTAATCTCATTGAAAATCGAGTAACAAAGAAGCTGAAAAATTGGAAATCGAAGCTCCTTTCATCTGCTGGACAACTCATTTTGATTAAATCAATCATGCAGGCTATTCCAACTTATACGATGAGTTGCTTCCTTTTTCCTCACGACCTTTGTAAGCATCTTAACTCAGCAATTACCAAGTTTTGGTGGGGTCAACAAAATTCTGAGAGGAGAATTCATTGGTGTTCTTAGGAGTTACTCTACAAATCTAAACAGTTGGGTGGTTTAGTATTAGAGATATTTCACGTTTCAATAAGGTTGTGCTTGCAAAATAGGGTTGGAGACTTATTAAGGATGAATCATCTCTTCTAAGCCAAGTCATCAAAGCTCGGTACTATCCAAGAAAGTCTTTCCTTCAAGCTTTCATCGGATATAATCCCAGTAACACGCGGAGAAACATCATGAAGGCTAAGGATATTTTTTGCAGGGTGTGCCTTAGCGCATTGGTGATGGTAGAAGGGTGAATATATGGTTAGACAAATAGCTCCCTCACCAACCTTATTTTCGTATCCAAGCTGGTCCTATTCCTAATTCAGATTTGGGGAAGGTGCATCAGCTCATTAACGAGGATGCAAGATGTTGGGATTCTAATCTTGTTCGTAATAGCTTTCCCTCTCATTTAGTTGATCAAATCTTAGCAATTCCATTGGCTGCCTCTCTCCAAGTTGACTGTCCCTTGTGGAGTCAGACAAAAGATGGTTGTTATTCAGTCAAAATAGGATATAGCATTGCTAAATCAAATGAGGAGAATTTATCATTATCAAGTAGCTCTTCTTCCCCACCCCAATGGAATTGGTTATGGAAGCTTGCGATTCCTCCAAGAATCCATCTTTTTCTGTGGAAGCTTTATCATAAAATTCTTTCTATTGGTCCAACACTAAATTCAAGAGGAGTAGTTGTTGATTCTATATGTGCCAGGTGCGGTTCTGGTATGGAATCCTTGGACCACATTTTTGTGATTGTCAGTGGAACAAACAGTTCAGATATTTTAGCCCTTTTAGATTCCAAGCTAATCACTCAAGCTTTGGATCTATTTATGCTTAGATTGAGTTTGTCTACCAGAATCATGATGAGAATTTATTTTTACGTTTATCATGCATTTGTGGTCCATTTGTTATTCCAGGAACATGATACAGTTTTAGAAGAAGACTATGGACTTCCAAACCCAGGAACATGTCATAGCAACCTCCCTCTTCCTCAGTATTCAAACTGAATATAGATGCTTCTATTCTTGATTCGTTAAGGACCGATATTGGTGTTGTCATTAGAGACTCCTCTGGAAAGTAATAGCCTCTCTATCAAAGAACCTTGTTGTTGTGTTTTCTATCGAAGTTGTTGAATTTTTAGCGTGTAAAGAAGGTCTCAATCTTGTATTTAAGTTTGGATGCACGGAAACTGATTGTAATAATCTTTTTTATAGGCTTCACTTAGAACGGAAGGATTTTTCTTATGCTGACTCTTTTGGTTGCAGACATCAAGTCTTAATGCACTGCTCTCACTTTAATTGCTTTTTCTAATGTTTTTAGGGAGGCTAATAAACTTGCTCATAGCTTAGCCTAATTTGCTTTTTTCTATTAGGTATGGTGTGGCTGAATTTATGGGAAGTGTCCCAGTTTAGTTTGACTTTTTTTTTTTTTTTTCTGAGCTTTGCCCCTATTAGTTTTAATATAATTCTCTCTTTCTCAAAAAAAAAAAAAAAACATGAGAATGAATGTCTTATTCTATTTTACAAGTTTTGTCATTATGTCATTCTAGAACATTTTTTTTGATCTTCTTGAATTCAAAAATTTGTACATAAACCCATCCTTTTAAAGCCACTATTTGAGATCAAGAAGCATGAACATATGGTGAGTCGCTTAGTGTATCCTTCTTTTAATATCATTTGGGTTTATATGCTTTGTTGAGATGAGATTTATTATGTTTTATTTGAAATATATAATTCAACATGTTTTCAAACAAACCTTATCAATAGAGAATAATCTATAGGCATTATTAGATTTTTAGGCATAGGATATGAGAATCAAATGAAGAAGGTTGGATCTTTTTTTTTTTAATTAGATTTATTTTAGCAAGGTTTAATATCTTTAGAATTACAAAATATTTTTTCTCTAGTGTGTATTGATTGAAATTTAAAGTTTTAAAGATGAAATTCGGTATGTATAAAAAGTTTAAATTGAATTTTCAATTTAATTGAGAAGAAAAAGTCTCATGCTTCCCAAAAATTGCAAAAGTATGAAATTAAATGAAATGAGAAATTAGAGGCCGAATTAGATTTGGAACCCAATCCAGGCTCCAAATGGAATCCGGGTTTCCAGGAATTCAGCTTGGATTCCACATAGTTCATTTTTTTTAAAAAAAAAATGAGAATTTTATTTGTGCATGAAATAAAGAGATAACAAGAGAGATGGTGGGAAAATAAGAAAAAAAAAGGGAAATAATAGATGAGGTGAACTAGGAAAAACAAATGGAAGGCTAGAAAGGGGGAAAAAAAAAAAGAAATCCATCATGTTGTTCATAATTTTGGCCGAAGAGAATTATTTTCTTTTTCTTGTTTTTTATTTTGTATTGTCTTTTGGAATTCTATGAGATAAGACTTGTTGAAATCTAGTTTGATATTGTAAAAAATCGTACTAATATAACATATGAGTATTAAAATAAATCTATGGATTTTCTATTAAATTTTGTAATTTAATTTTCTTTAGTGTGAATTCTAAATATCTATATATGCTTTTTGCTGTATCTGTGATTATATCTGCATATTAGTTGCTATTTTTGTGAATATGGTAAAATTAATTGAATTATTAAAATATAGAAATTAAGGTGTTTAGGTTGCTCACTTTAGCCCAAAATTAAAATTATGGTGAAATTACCACTAAAATAATTTGAGTGAACTAAATTTACTAAAATATAATTTTATGAATATTTTGATATGATGAATCAATTAATTATCAATTTTAATATTACTTTTGTGAATTTTTACAATTTTATATTTTTTGTGAATTTTTATGATAGTTTATTGTGAAATAATCTAAAAATATATTGTAATTAATTATTTGTTCTTTTGTTAAATTTGATTTTATTGAGAAATTAGTCAATATTAGATAATTTTCACATGAAACTTCTTAAATAAACAAAATATGAAATAAATAATAATAATAATAAATAGATTTTTAACTATCTATTTAATGTATTATGCACGTTATTTTTTTATATATATTATCATTTGTTATGAACTTGTTGCTATTTTATTTTATTTTAAATGGCTGCTTTATTTGTATTTTTTGCATTTAATTTAGGTTTATCTCTTTTTAATTTTAATTTAAATTTTCTAATCCCCTCTTTTTTTGCTTGTAAATTAATATTTTACTTATTTATCTATCTATAATTTCATATTGTTTTATTTCTATTATCTATGGTGAATGTTGAATAAACAACTACAATTAGATAATGAACTAATAAAATAAAAGGCGATAAAAGGAGGTCAGACCACTGTCTTAGTATCTTGAGATACCTAACACATTATGCGTACCCAAGTTTTAAACTTATCTCTAAATGAATAATGTGATTGCTAGAGTTCCATCATTTATTTTTTTAATAAAATTATTTTTTCATTTTTTTCAAAAAAATTAAGTGGCAACTCTTAGACTTTTTTTCAGAGTTGATTTCCTTATTTTTTTTTTTTTTAGTTCTATTCTTTCTTTAGGGCCTTGTTACTTGAGAAATCAATAGTGTTAATATCACAAGAGCCATTCCACTAAATTGTATATGATGATGATTTCATGTTCATATGAATGTCTGTTGTGATACAAATAATATTGATTATTCTTACTAAGCTCAAATATGATATAATGGGACATTAAATAAAACTTAGTTAAGTTTAAACTAATTGTTGTAGTTAATGACTTAAATGCATGTGATAAACTAGAATTAATTTGATAAACTATAATTAATAAGATAAGGTTTTATGAACCTTTATAGCTGTAGAATCATATATTAACTTATATGGATTTATGCATATCATTATATACTTATTATCCTTTTTTAGATGAACTAAAACTAAAATGTTAGTTTGACCAAATCAGAAGTGCACTTGTAATATACTATACAATATTAAGTAGTTGACTTATATTTGGTGTGTAAATCTTATGATATCAAACGCATAAAGTAATAGCTTAAGTTATGGCATGCGATGCGTATCTAGAGTATGGAAAGACATATAGTCAATAGTTTGTCTATTTTCTTAAGTATGAATTTGATTTTATTTAAAATTATAAGTATAAAAAAAACACATGGAATATGTAATTTATTCATTCTAAAATGTTTAGATATACATTTTATAAAGTTTTAGTGAAAGTTTACTGTTATTCTTATAGTATTAGCCATAAAATCATACTTAAGAATTATATAGAACACTTGTATTGATACCAAGTCTATAAATAATGTAATTTAAGATTAATGAATTCTTCTTACATACAATTTAAGGATTGAATAATTTGTAAAGATAGATTATATATGTAATTAATTCTATTAATCTTAAGAGTTAAGTTTAAGACTAAATGGTTTGGACAAAGGGATATAATTACATTTTCATATCAGAGGTTAAACCTAAAATTGAGGTATATGAATACCTAAAACTTAACCTTAAGTGAAAGAGTTAAGTTGCAATTTAAGGTTAATATTGTTATGCATCTAACTCTATTGGAAATATCTCCAAAAAGAAATACCTTAACAATCAAATAGTAATGTTTTAAGTGTAACTCTCTTATATGAGGTTGTAATTAAGTTATTTTGAATCAAATGGTTAATTAGTGAATGGCTTAAAAGGGTCCATAATATATTATGTAATAGTAATATACAATTATAATAATATGAGCTATAGGTCCTTTAGTGAAGATGACAATTCTAGAAGGGAAGAGGTGAATTAGTTGATTTCAAAAACAATTAAAAATTATTAAAAGTTCTTTAAGTATCATTGGCAATAGAATAAGCACACATAAATTCACTCTTCCTCTCAATAAATAAAGATGTATAGAAGAGAAGTGAAGACATAAGAATTTATAATGGTTTGACAATGTGCCTACATTCACTCCCTAAGCAACTATTTAGGCATTTACTCTTACTTTTTTGTAGCTCAAAACTAACTTTCCATTTTGCAGGGGTAGAAGTAACCTCTCTTTTTGCAAGCTCAAGAGAAATCTTCTATAATAATATCCTTTTTTTAGCTTAAGAGATCAAAACTCACGTTGATGTTTTCATGAGTTAAACATTAACTGTTAAACCTTATAAAGGAATTATCTCTAATAAGTGTCTAAGCCTCTAAGATAGGCAATAATATTTAGTGCTCAAGGAAAGCCTACTATCACAAACATAAAAGTTTGTCATAAAATCACATAAATCTCATTAAAGAAAAAACTTTATAAAAGGTTTTTCCAGAATTCTCACTTAAATTCTATGGATTTCTTATATCTTTAAAGTCATCTAAGGTCTTTTTTTATAGGCCAAGCCAAAAAATATTTGTTTATATCTTCAAAGATCTTCAAAATAGCTTGTAGAAAGCTAGTCGTTACTCCTCGAATAGGTCATTCACCTTGTTGAATCACTTAAGTCATTCACATGATATTTCTTTCTTAGTAGTTATTCATCCTACCTTTTGAGCTATTCTGTCTTTGATCCTGACTATTCACTTAGGTAGTTCATAAAACGTTTAGGACACTTAAACTTATGTTTGAAATTCTTCCATTTTTTTTCCTGTTGAATAGATTTGTTCCATTTTTATATAGGGTTGTTCTAATGGCTCATCTAAGCCATTCCTTATGCCTGATTAAGCTATTCAGTTTGCCTTAGGTAATTCCAAAATATTTGATTTTTTTATATTGTTCAAAATGAACAAGCCATTCACTTCTTGCATAGGGTCATTCATCTTAACCTTTTCTTCTTGGCTTGCATGGCTTCTTCTTTGAATGGAAATTCCACTTTTAAGGTGCAATTGACTGCATAAGGCCATTCACTCTTTGAATAGGGTCATTCTATTATTTTTATCATTATTTGCTTTTAGGCATGCTTAGCCTACTTTTCAAAGCTTTTTTGGGTTTTTTCTTCTTCTTTTCTTTTTTGCCTTCATCTTCAACTTCAAATACTTCTTGAGAGCACCAACCTTTTAAAACCTTATAGCTTCATGAAGAAGCTCATCTTCTTTGGCTTTCTTTTTCTTTTCTTTCTCTTTAAACCTTGAAGTCAACATTCTCCCACTTGAAAACTCCTAATAGTAACATAAATACTCAAATATAAATGTTAGAACTTTCAATATTTAGTTATATTCAAAATAATATTCAATAAAGAGATAGAGAAGAAGAAGTACATAGGCCATAGCTTTACCATCAAACATTCACCTTATACATTCATGAGGTTGAAATAAGACTTGAGTGAGTGAGCCTTCCCTAAAAGAAGAGGAATACCAAGTTTTAATTGAATGGGCATTACATACTTTTAAGATTTTCTAATAAGGATCACACTGATTTTGTGATTTTATGAGTAACTTAGTGAGTACAGGATGAGTGTCTTCTTAGTTCTAATAAAGTGAAAGGTAGCATAAAAACTCAAGCGAGAGGCAAGATAGTGATCTCTGAGGCCTTGTTGGGTGGATTTTATCGATAAGGAAACTTACGTTCTTCTCCTTTCTTGTTTGTGAGCTTTTTTTGAGACAAGCCTTTCTTTTGCCTTCTTGTTTCTTCTTTTCCTTTCCTTAATGAAAATCTTAGCATAGAATAAGAGAGATAAACCATGTGGTTCTCCTTCCTTGCTTATTTTTTCTGTCCAAATGGGTATTATTACAAGAAATATATAATTTATCAACAAAAATTTTTATCGGTAAAAGCATCAATTTTGTTGGTAATCTAAGTTTACTAATAGAGTACCAACCGTAACTATCTGTCAGTGAAGTGGTAGTCGATAATGATACACTGATGGAAAATTCTATTTGTCGACAAACGTAACTATGAATTACTGATTGAATATCGATCAGTATTTAAACACAAAAATCCAATTGAATTATTGATGAAATTTTCTATCGGTAAGTCCATTAATAAAGTCATTAGTAATCCGTCGATAATGCTTTAGTGAATTTTATGTTTTTAAAAAATGTCATCGATAATCCATTGGTATTTATTTAATTTTTTTTTATCTATCTATCTATCAGTATTCCATCTATAACTTTTTGAAGGGATTTTTTAAATATTATAATATTAATAATATTTTTATATTAATTTTATACTATTTATGATATTGATATTTATAATATTTATTATATTAATATTAATTTTATGATATTTATAATATTAATTTTGTACTATTAATATTTTATACTATTTATGATATTAATATTTATTATAATAATAATATTAAATTTTTAATATTAATTTTATAATATTTATGTATTAATTTTATAATTTTATAAAAGAATTAAAAAATTTCAAATAATAATAAAAATATAACAAAAAATAAACACACATACATACACACACACACGCATATATTAGAATATATACATAAAAATGTCAATATTTGATACAAATAAAACTACAAAACTAATCAGTTGTTGTATCATCTGGATTGACAAAAAAAAATCATTAATGACATTTGGAGGCATCAGGATCAAACGCAAGAGGAGTAACAACTCTAGAAGCAACAGTAGCAACAATAGTAGACAATGGCTACGGAGGAGATGTGGCGGGTGGCATAGGCATCTATAGATAAAAGGGAAGAGGTATCTTAGTTTGATGGGACATGGCATGCAACCAATCATTTATAGCTCGCATTCGTGAATCGACAGACTGGATGTGGGCATGATCGGATGTGATCCTCTCATCTACTCGCCTCTCAATCTCTCGCTGTAAGTCCTCAGCAGAAGGTAGTGGAGCTAAAGAAGAGTTAACACTCGGGGACTTGCCACAGAAATAAGGGGCTTGATCACTCGTACCATAGATTCGACCCTTCACCTGTGCCCCCCCACTGCTAGTAAGAAAACCTCATGCTCATCGGCTTGATGAGATGCAATGGATCCTAAAGGTAGCTGTAACAATTGCTCACAATGTCTAGGAATACTATCCTGCATTTTGTCAAGTATAAGACATAAATGTTAATTAATGAAAAAATAAAAAATAAAAAAGTAAATTATGACTTATATTAACTGTCTTAGACCATGCATCAATGAAGGTCTCTATGTCATGTTATTTCATGTGTGTATACACGAAGATATTGATGAGATAAATCTCTCATTCTAGCTATCGAACCTATTATGAAGGTAATGAAAAAATAAATTAAAATAAAAACTTTAAATGAAAAAATTAAAGAGTAATTCATAAATGTGAAATATTTTCTTACCAGTCGTCTGACATGTTCAGAGTCGAGGGGATCGACCTCCCATGTGTGCCTAGATGGACCTGAGCCAAGACCTCCTTTCTTTGTCCGTTTATTTAGGCTAGTCTAGCAAGACACAACTTGAACATGTAAAGAACTCCACTGAGTCTGCCATTAGTCCAAGGCCTTATCAGGCATTCAGGTCTCCTTGCTCTTATGCTTTAAGTCATGAAGCATATCCTTATACCTCAAAGCAGTCTTCTTAAAGAAGACATCGATCATTTGGTCCCACTGAAACTACTTTTGTATGAATAATAAACATAAAAAATAGTAAATAAATAAAACTTATTTTTTAAATATTTAACTTGAAATTATAAATATTACTTACCTTGAACTACTTCTAGTAGAAGGTCTTCACAGACTATGGGACCTTTATCGTCAAACTGAATATCTTTATTTTCATAATTTAATTCAATGAATGGTACACGCGAATCATTTAAAAGTCTTGTTGCCTCTTCCTCCGTAATTTTTATAAGAGGCAAATTTTGTTTCACATCCTCTTGAAACGGAGCTTGAGACGATGCCTCAATAACAAATTTGTTCTTTATTTCAACAAATGATCAAACTTTTATTTTGAATACTATCCACCAATCAGCTTTATCCCGTTGAAAGCTAGGATAAAAAAGATAATTCACCTGCGCTTGTGGTTGATTTCAATAAGATTGTAATTTTCAAGCACTTTCATTCCAAAATTAGGCATCAAATCAAACCATTCATATTTAAACAAAATGGTTCTTTTGATCAAAAGTGTAGGATATTCCAACTATAACATCTCAATTAGTCGATCATAATAATTATATGTATTTTCACTGTAGTTTGAACCCTTAATACTCACTCCACTATTGATTGATACCCTATTGGAATCATATTTTTCAGTGTGAAACTTGTAATCATTTATAATGTAAACGGGATACATAGTCACATCGCATAATAGACTTTGGCAAGATCTACAATAAATTGATTTTGTGATTTCATTTGCTGAATCATTTGCCTAAAAAAAATAAAACAACTCATTATCTACATTAATTATATAATAATTACTCTTATAAAATTTATTGTTGTATTATTAGCTAAGGTATACTCTAATATGACTCAAACCAATATTGAAATTCTATATCCAACTTTTTATCAACATCATCAGTGGATATATTAAAAAAAGTGTGCATAATCATGTCAATGTATAAGCTTTATAAAATTTGCACAACATAATATTAGTATTTTTATATTTGTATATCATTTTCAAAAGAGTTGAAATAGAATTATAACATACTCGACATGTTCTCGTACTTGATGATAGTTCAGAAGAACATGTGTTTGAGTTGTGTGATATTTTTTGTCTCTCAACATTCTACTTTTAGGTTTGTCAAATAGTCTACTAAGTGAATATTGACAAATTGCCTAGAATATTGGATATTTTAGAGTTTCCACCATCATCATTTTGAGGTACTCTTTTGTGCCTTTTATACACATGCAATTAGAAATAATATGAGCAAAATGATAACACTTCTTTAACTAAATATGCATTACATATAGAACCTTTAACCTGAGATCTATTCTTCACATTATTTTTTTAAATGTCTAAGAAATCTATAACATACAATATGTGAATAAATTAAAAATGAATGAGTTGTAATTGATATGACATGTATAATAAAAACTTTTGAATTTAAAGTACCTCTAAAAAGGACACATCCATCCATACTACACAGGTTCTATTTATTTTGCTTCATATGTCAAGTGTACAACTAAATGTTCTATTGAATCAAAGAAACTTTGAGGGAAAATATGTTCTAACTTACACAAAATCAAAGGAATATTTTTTTTTGTTTCATATGCCAAGTGTACAACTAGATATTCCATTGAATCAAAGAAACTTTGATTAAAAATACGTTCCAACTTACACAAAATCAAATGAATGTCAATTTTTAAACGTGTTATGCCTTCCTCCCTAATTTGTGGTGCAATGAGTTCTTTAAAAAATGAACTTAACTCTGTGAGAGGTTTCCATACTTGTGAAGGTAGCAATTCACGAAAAACAATAGGGAGTAATCGTTGCATAAACACATGACAACCATGACTTTTCATGCCAAATAACTTTAACTTGCGCATATTGACGCATCGAGCTATATTGAATACATATCCATTTGGAAATCAAATATTCTTGAGCCATTCACATAATTTTTGCTTACTTTGCTTATCAAGTGTATATTTTGTTTTTGGATATTTTTCAATTGCATTATTTCAATGTAACTTCGGATGATAACAAAATATCTTCAAGTCTTCTCTAGATTTAGTATTATCTTTAGATTTTCGTTCCATATTCATCACTGTATTAAAAATATTCTCAATGGCTACTCGAATCATTTTGTATCTGAAATACTCGTAGTTTGAAAGTATTGAAGAAAAATACTGTAAAATATTTATATTAACCTCCATTATTGAATAAAAAATTAAATAAAAGATTAATAATCAGAATTGATTGTTATAGATCTAATAGATAAAATTATAAAGTAGTTGGGTGTCATTATAACACCTTAAAATTACTCTGTACTTTTTAGTCAATTTTTTTCAAAATAAACAAGAACTTTTTTTTTTAAGGTTCAAATCAAATAGTGCTCATCAGTTTATAAACAATTCTAGTTTCATACGGATCGGTTTCGGTCCGATTTCAAACCCAAACGGGTCTTTGCTTCGTCCGCTCACTTCCTATCCGTCACTTCCGCCTTCCTTCTGCAGGCATGACCTGGTTTCCTGCACCACTGTGACCAATAACAAAATAATGATAACCTCTCTCCCCATTTCTCTCGCCTTACCCGTTATCAATTTCCTCTTTTGTCCCCTTTCCTTTCTCACTCCTCTCACATTTTTCACGAAGCCCGTGCCTTTCCCTTCCGCCGCAATTTTCACCGTACCCCTGCATTGTTCGGCAACCGCCACTTCTCCGTTGTCTCCGCTTCGAGCTCTCATGGTTTCACTCAACTCTATGTTCATTTCTTAGAATTTCTTTTTCAATCTCTTATGCATTCGGCTTTTGTTATTTATTTAATAATGAGCTATCACTAACTTATTATTTGGTATAAAACCAAATGGAACTGTTTCCGATTTATACTAGGATTTGATCGAAAATATATGGCTTCAAAGCAATGCAATTGGAATTATGGTGGGTTTTCTTGTTCAAATCAATCAACTAACTCACTAAATAAGATTATAAGACTGACTTCTTCCAGTTTTATTTCATGTATATATTTTGCAAAGCACCTATTTCCACATTCTAGGTTCTATGTTATACAAAGGAATATCATGAGCGAGGAGAATGTCAATTATAGGATGAATTTACCAGGATGCAATGGATAGGTGTGACAAGAGTCCTGCATGATAAAAAAAATTGCAGCTATTACCTAAGTTGAATAGGGAATTTTAGGACCTAGTGCCTGGCAGTGAAGAAACATGTCCATACTCCACCGATCTATTGCAGTAAAGATGAAATTGCTAACATGGATATGTGAAAATATTAATGAAAGATCATATAAGGAATGAATGTATTTGTAGGAAGCTGGAGGTGACACCCTCTGGACAGAACTGTTGAGAGGAGCAATCGAAGTGGCAGAAGAAAAAATTAAGAATGTTCAGTTGTCACATCCTAGACTTTTATATAGAATTAAAATTAGAAAATGTCCCTTTTATACATGTTACCCCATGACAAATTGCACATATAATATTGATATTTATAGTGGTAATTGCTTGGGTTGGATGGTTTGAATTTGAAATATGGCTGATTGAGATGGTTTAGACATGTGCATCGTAGGCTAGCAAATGCACTGGTATGAAAAGTTAATCACATTGAAGTTGTAGGCGACCTAAGATAATTAGGGAAGTGGTGAGGAAGAAAATTTCCGAAGACATAGCCCCCAACACTTGGGTAAGTGAAGGATATATATTCATATGCGTAATCCCAGCTAGTTTGGGAATTAAGGCTTCATGGAGTTATCTTGAATCAATTGTAACTTGCCTTTTATTTGTTTAGATGAAGCAATCCACAGATTTGATGTTGCTGGCATTTAGAAAATTTTTTTTCTATCCCTAAATGGCATAGCACTCGTTGTTCCAACACTTTGCAGATTGGAGCAGGCATGTTGGACAAAATGATGAAAGATGTGATGTCATTGTGGTTGGAGGTGGACATGCCTGTTGTGAAGCCACCCTTGCATCTGCTCGTTTAGGAGCAAAAACTCTTCTTCTCACCCTAAATATTGATTGCGTAGCATGGCAGGTTTTCATTCTAGCAATTTTTTTTTTATTAGTGCTCTAAATCATTGTTGTATGCTGCAGTCTTCACTGAAAGAAAAGTTACATAAATGTTTTTGGACCAAATTCATAGTTGCTGTATGAATTCCAATTAGCACACAGACCTAATTCATATTCTTATCAGAGGCTTCCAACCAAAAGTAATCCATGCAGTGCAGACTTATTAAAAGAATGTAACTATGAATATAGCCATTCTCTAAGTATTGGTAACTAGTTAGCCACTTGGTTGGAAGCCCACATATTTTTACATTTAACGTTTTTATTTTTGGTTAGCTTGTGGGTATATTTGATGTTGCAAAATAACTGTTTATCACTTAGTAATATTCGTGTGTGCTAGCAGAATCTCTATCTCTGGGATTCCCATAGCACGCATGCATGTGCACACACATGAAAGTAAAACAAACTAGTGTTTGAAAATATTCTTATCAATTTGTGTTTAATACAGCCTTGCAATCCAGCAGTAGGTGGACCTGCAAAATCACAACTAGCTCATGAAGTGATGCCCTTGGTGGTGAAATTGGAAAGGTTGCAGATAGGTAATGTTAAAAAATATAATATAGTTAATAGAATGTTAGTGTTACTCTTGCTTATCTTGCTGGTTGGTGTAATACATCATCGAGAAAATTTAGATATGATATTTGAAATGGTAGCCCTATATGAGGGCAAGCTTCCTTGGATCTATGAGTGAGAATAAGACGCAGCTATCCAGAATAAAATATTTTTTAGGATTAACTTTGCAATGAAATATATACAAAAGCAATTGGGAGGATATTTCAATATGCTGTATGTATAATAGATTAGTTCCAATTAGAAAACTTTCTAAATACATCAGCATTGTAAAAAATATCTGAATCCCAAATGTGTAGCATAGCAAGGAAGAAATCAAAGATCAAGGAAAACAGGCCAAGCTGTGGAATCAGAGATGATTAGAAAAATAAAATATTGTTTTTCAACATGAGCAGAATAAAATATTTAGTTAGTATGGGCATTTTGGGTATTTAATTTTATTATTAGGGTTAAAATATTATCATCTATATAGACAACATGAGCATTTTTTCAATTTTCAATTTGTTTTTGGACGAAGAACAATTAAATTGTCAGTCTGTTTGTTTTCGATACATTTGTATTTGTTTGAATACTCCACAAAACTTGAAAAAAAAAAGATTCAAATAAGTTAATCTTTTATATCAATGAATACTTTTTGCCTCAACCAACAAACATTTTTAAAGAATTAGTTATTGAAGAGGTGCAAATTGGGTGCAAGGCACAAGGTCACAACCCTTTGTGCTGCAAACATGGAAAGGCCTTGACCTTAATGAGGCACACTCCTTTTTGGTTGTCTCTACAACTTTCTCAGGATTTTAATTTCTCTGGTTTTTCTTTCTAATATCTGGTTGCCTTAGCTTGCCTTCCTTTCTAAAATTTGATGTGTTGAGCTGACTTTGGTATTTGTGAACTTCCTATAATACAGTTGCATTGTATTGACATTGCTTTGATTTTTAACTCAACCCAATTACCACACCCTCTCCCCATCTTTGATTTTGGAATGATTTATTCCTATGAATTTTTGGTAATTTTCCTTTTTACATTTTGAATTCAATTTTATTTCCTCCCCCATTCCTTTTTTCTTTTTCCTTTTCTAGATGTGTTTCAGATTTTTTTTTTTTGGGATAATTTTCCTCGTTAGTTTTGTTTTCTTTCTTTTTCTCTGGGGTGTTTTTGTTGCTTAATTTTATAAAAGAACCTACTACCCATTAAGCTAACTTGCATTAGTTGATGTTAAACTATTAATTTGACCATAAAATATTCACTAATTTGGGAACGAGAAAGAGTTTAGAATTATTTTATTTCTTGTCCGCCTCATGTCTTTAGTGTGTTCCTGTGCCTTATGGCTAGGCTCTAAGATCCGTTATCGCCTCCAGTAACTATGCCTCCAATGTATACCAATGCAGGGCAGGTTAACATTTAGGCTATTAATGCTTTATGATTGGAGAATTGAAGCAATTTATTGGTCTGAAGGATGGAAAAGGAATTGGGAATTTAGGGTTTGTAATGATAGAAAAGAGATTGCGATTCAAGTTGATAATAGGTTTAGAAAAGAAGATGAGGAAGTTGAACGGATGTTGTGAACAGTACATGTGTATTGGTAGCATAGTTGGAAGTTGCAATTCTAGCAGTAGAGACTAGAGAGAGAGAGTAGGCTCCAAGTGTTCTAAATCAAACGCTTAAAATTCCATTATCAATAGCCTAAGAATATAAATGATTCCATAGGGTTTAGCCTAAGAAAATTACCTAGATCATAACTCAATGCTTGAATCTTTAAATTTGATTTTTCTTGAATTTCTTGTGTGCATCAAATGGACCAAAACCTTAAAGGGGTGTTTGATTGCTGAAATTTAATATTCCCATTTGGAAGTATGTTCAGAGGAATGTAAGTTTCAAGAAAAGTAATTTCGTGAATGTAACGTTGACATGGTTGCTTGGAAATAAAATTTTCTTTAGAATGTATAAATATTGTGTTCAGTTTTTTTGTGGGAAAGTAGAAAAAATTGACTTGTATTATTGTAATGCCCCTTAATTTAGGTGTATTTGATTTAATTAATCTATAGCAAATAACACATGTATCACAAAAAAATATATAAAGTATTATGCAATTATCATAATACTTAAGCTAGCGTGAAATCCAATTGTTATTCAAAATATATGGTCTACGATTTAAGAAAATCAAAATATAAGTTATTTTTTCCCTTTGAATTGTAGTTTCTTTAACCAAAATCATATACTTTCTACTTTACTAAATATAATATATTGGGAACTATTTTTATTAAAATAATACATTATTTAAGTAATTTAGTGTCTGTTTATTTTAATAGTTGTCTATAACTATGAGAATGTAACTTTTCCACCTCTTGAAATGGAAAAGTACTTTTAATAGACATAGAAAAGTAAGGTGGGCCTACAGTCTCAGTAATTGAACTTTCTTGGAAATACAATGTTTCTATGCGACTCAAACAGTGGAATTTCAATATTTTTGAGTCGCTTTCCCGTGACAATTTGGCAACCAAAAGCACTCATTTATTTGTTTTCTAGGGCCAAAGTGGAGGGGGTATTGGGCGGATCGATGGGTTGGTGCTGTAAGAGAACAAATATTATAAAGTCAAAAGCTTAAATTTTAACTTTCAAGCTGATAAAGTTGTAAATCCGTCACTTAAATCCAACCATTGAACGAAGCCAAACTGTAGATATGTTTTAGATACAACAGAATAAAGGACTCTACAAAAAACTATAATTTGTAGGTGATAAGAATGAGATTAAAGAACACTAATCTGTTTGTTGTTTTTGTTATGTTCTATGGAAGTATTTAGTGTCACACTCGTCTTTTTATCACTCTTTTGCTTCTTTGTACTTCAGTTGATTTTTAAGGATAATCTTTTTAGTCTATTTGAAATGGCTTTTCACAGATTTGCAGAGTTATTGGATTTATCTATAATGTCTTAAGAATTATTTGTATAAATAACAAAGATACATGGTCTAACTTATGTCTTCAGTTGGTGAGAAATGCTAGCTATTTTAAGGATCAAGTTTTGCATTCACAACTATCATGTGAGAACATGTTATTTCTAGTTTTTCATTAGGTGTTGCCTCAAGGTTTCAAAGTGTGTTTCTTGCGTACTGTAATATGACTAGAGAGCTTTTCCTTTTCTTTCCTTTTATTTTTTTTTTACCTTGTTTATAGACAATAAAAACATATGGGTTGATTTGCCAAAGTAAATGTCTTTGGTTGGAGAGAAAGGTTGCATTTTCAAGGATCGTCTTGCATTTACATTATCATGAGATACCATATCATTTCTGGTTTGCTGATAAAGTTTGGCTTCCCAAGCATTGAAAGTGTTTCCTGCATGCATTTGACACAAGTCGAGGGCTTTACCTCTTCTTGTTTTGAAAGATAGCTTGCCCATTTTAGCGGGGCAATTCTAGAATGCCTCCCATAGAATGCTGTAGTATTTTATTTCAAATGTCTCAAAATTTATGATACTATGTAAATTTTCATTAAAATGAGCAATCATTTTGTTAAATTATGTAATTATGGTGTAAAATTATGTAATTTTGAAGTTACAAGAGAAGATTGACATATTACTCATAATAATAAGTATGTTAAGATTAGTTAAAATTATGCAATTGAATATGTTCTGTAATTTTTCATTAAAATGAATAATTTATTTACATCATGTTGTAATTTTATGGTATAACATTGTTCAATTTTTTCTTTGGGCAAATTGCGCGAGAAGATGGACGTGATGCTCGTAGCAATGGATATGTTACTCAAGCTAATGGAAAATTATATAACTGAATACACTGTAATTTTTCATTCAAATAAATAACTTGTTCACTGAATTTTGTAAGTTTATAACATAGAGCTGTGTAATTTTTCATTAAAAACGTTACAGAATAGAATAAGATACAAATTGCTTTTATGAATTAAAAAGTTACACAACTGGATGCATGATGTAATTTTGCATTAAAATGAGTAATTATTTTACTGATTTATATTTTATAATATATCATTCTGTAATTTTTTATTAAGAAATTACATAAAAAGATAGATAAATTACTTTTGAAATGATTCGGTTTGTAATATGGAGGTATTGCAACTACAATGCTCTTATGGTATTGTAGAAAGCACCCTTTAAGTGTGATCATCGTCTTACTTTATGACATCAATAAAAGTTTCTTTTATCTAAAATGAGTCATATCTCTTCCATTGGATAACAAAAAACTGTTTTCTGCAAATGAATTACCAATGTCATCTTTTTTGCTTATCTCATCTCTTGCAGCAGCGTCGTTTATGATTAACCTAGTATCTTTTATTGCTTTCCACGTCTGGTTTATGAAATTTTTTATACTAAATTCTACTGTATTATTTGTTAGCAGTACCGCTTCCTGATTACTTTTTCCTTCCCTCTATGTAGTTCTTTGGCCCTCCCTCCTTTCCTCCCGGTCCTCTTAACTTTTATTCATCACCTGAATGAAGGTCGTTTTAGTGCAACAGAACTCATTAGAAAATGAATGCAATAGAGAAAGAGAAAAAAAAAAAAGAAAAAGAAAAAGGAAGGATTGGAGCTAATGGACTGATTTATTATCAGTCTTTGTCCCTGTTATTTACATTTGTGGACCTCCTTCCTTAAGTGTAATGAAGTGGTTGATTGTGCAGGCTTTAAACCATCCAATAATGATGTATTGATATAATTCTGGAGTCTTCTATTGTCTCTACAAAAAGATAATTCGTGGTGGGAAAATAATTTGCTGTTGCTGCTGTATTTCTACTTTCATGTAATGTTTTAGTCTTTATTAAGCAGCTACTGAGTCAGTCAAAATATCTATGTATGCTTTTTATACTTTTTGTTCAGATTTTGAGATTTCAAGATAATTAATGATTGGAAAATAATTTGCCATTGCTGCTGTTTTTTCTACTTTCACACCACGTTTTGGTCTTCATTATGCACATACTATGTCGGTCAAAATGTCTTTATGCTTTTATATTTCTTTTCCAGATTGTGAGATTTCAAGATAAAGAATTGCATCAGATTTTCCTTGAACCAGAGGGTCGGAGTGTGCCTGAGCTATACTTAAGTTCATTCTGACAACAGCAAATGGTTTTCCGCTGTTAATTTTAGTTTAAAAAAATCCAGTAAATGCAATGTTTGTTCTTATTCTACCGTTGTCTAGTTTTTCCTACTTATGTGATTGGGGACCATTTATTAAATATTTTTTGTTAAACTTATTTTAAAAAAATATAGAAAAGACTTCTTTGGGTCTTTTAATTAGTTAGGGTATTCTTTGGTATTTGATTTTTTTATTAGGGTTAGGGGTTTTAATGCTATTTATATAATTATTGTTAGAAGCTCTCTTCACGTATTGAAATCAATGTAAGCATCTTTTTCTTCATTTATATTTGGAATGTCTTTTTGGTTCTACATCGTTATGTGATTAGCACAATCTCCAAACTGGCTAGATGTTAATACTAGTTGGAAGGGTCTTGTGGACCATCTGTTCTTGTGTTCTTCTTTCTTGCTTGTGATTTATGTGTCTTCTGCTGTGTATGACTACGACAGCAAACAAATTGTGATTCTTA
>CATIWR010065926.1:0-47275 GCA_949677035.1 Omphalea diandra | reverse complement strand
TAATTTTATGTTTATTTTATTTAAAATATAATGATATTTTATATTTAATAATTTACTTATTTTATTATGCCTTTTCACGTCCCTAAATTATAATTTCTTATTTATTGTGATAAGATATTTAGTAAGAATAATGTTATTATTTATTGGTAATAAAATAACTTTATCATAATTTTTTAAATTACTTAATACAATGAAAAAAATATTATTATGACAATATTACTTCTTATATATTATTTGATGAGCACTATAAATTTGACGCCAATATATTATTACAAAATATTATAGTCAAAGAGTTTATGTCATAATTTCTCTTTTATGCTCGTTTATTATAGTGAAAATTTTTGAGTGAAAAACTTTTAGGTTCAATGACTAAAAAACTTAAATATTTATGCAAATTTTTAATTGTATATAAAGCTTCTAATCAAGTAAATTATAACTTAATTTATTGAATTGATTTTAATTGTAACCCAAGTCAAAATCAATATTTAGTAAAGTGTATATTCAGACTCAATTGATTATTATATTTTTTTTTCAATTAGTTCATTTTTATTACAATAATATTTTTTATTTTTATTCAATTTGAATAATTTTTAATAAAAATATTAAAATTTTATTTTTTAGTTGGAAAATAATTAATTTTATATTAATTTCATAATTTTTAAATTATAAAATTTTATTTTTATATATTTAAATATTAAACAAATAAATCATTAATTTTTATTTAAAGGAAATTTTTTTAGGAATATTTAGGTTTATATCATATAATTCATTTTTAAATATTTGTTAGAAGTTTTTATTTTAAGTAATTTAAATAATTTATTATTTAAATATATAAATTAATTTTTTAAGGAGAGATTCAAAGGAAACTTTTTTAAATAAGAGATTGAGATATTTACAATTGATAAATTGAAATTTCAGAAATTTTTAATAAATATCATTTTAAATAAATATCTTTGATGTTAATATGAACTTAAATTGTTAATGAACATGATGAGAATTGGTGTTATACGTGAAATTATTTAATAATAAAACATTTAGGTACATTTTTATTAGCTCACAGGTACATTAATTTGAAACCGAAGACACATAACATTTGATATGAATGTGAATTAATGTTTTAGAGAAGGTACACTGGCTTTGTATTATATGTACATTAGTTTTCTATCTTAACTTTTATAATAAAAAGTCCTAATAATTTTTGACATTTCTAATAATCCTAAAACATTGGTATTGTATTCTAGGTACATTATTTTTTTTCTAATTTCAGGTGCATTAATGTTCTAAAGAATGTATATTGACTTTATGCTATATATACATTGGGTCTTTTATCTTGACTTCTATGATAAAAAGTTTTAATGATTTTTTTATATTTTTGATAATTAAAATTCATTGGTGTTGTACTCTAAGTACACTATTTTCTTATTTCAAGTACATTATTATTATTATTCTGCATGTACATTTTGTTATTACACTATTGATAGATTTATGTTGATCAAAAGGCATATGAGTTTTTTGATTGAAATTATACTATTGTTGATTTCTAAGTATATTTATTTTGACTTGCAAGTTAATTGGTGTTTATCGTTGTGAAACATAGTTTAATGAAAAGTTATTTATTAATATTTTTAATAAATATCTTTTTTAGTAAATATTTTTAATAAATATTTAACATTTTATTTTTTAATAAATATATGAATGATTATATAATCTTAAGCTTTTAAATTACCATGTTCATTTATTTTTAAAAATGTAACTTGTTGGAGTAGGTTGGTTAAACTTAGGTCAAAACTCTCTTTTGATCTTGAAAATATATATTGAAAGGTTCTAGTGTCAATTTCAAGTGTTGATCTTATAGATATTTAGCTAGAATCACATTGAAATTTGAATGAAATCCTTAATCTTAAAGATTAAAATTTACATCCTAATTCGTGATTATGAATTAAAAGGTCACAACCATTATCTTGCAAAAGAGTTAGATAAATTTTGGACAACCGATTTCACAGTGTATGTCGCATCCATTGTCGCGACCGTGACTTTTGTATTCACTTGGAGGGAATCAAATCTCTAACCAAATTATGCCAGGTGTCCTAAAAAATCGTTGGAACATCAAAATTCGTGGTGGCAAAATAATAGTCAAGATTGTGATTTTGGTGAAACAACATATGAAAACCAATTGTTTTATGCTACATGGACTAGCCGTTACATATAAACGGGGTTCTCCATCGCTAGTTGAGAAAAATTCAATGTTATGTGAATCTCACGACTACGATTATACAGTCTTGGCGGCTAATTTCATTTGACAAGTATTAAATGTAGGATCTGCCTAGCATACTTTAGAGATTTGAACATAGTTTGTTTGTAACATCTTTTTGATGGTTATAACCTAAAAATGCACCATCAAATAGACTTGAATGCAAAAGAATAACATTCATTATAGCAAAACTATTGCAAATTTATTTCTCAACCTTTAAGTATTCAATTTCTTGTATTTGAGTTATTGTTGTTTGGTGTGAGTATTAAACACCATTGGGTTTGGGTTTGAGATTAGTCTTTGATTATAAAACTCTTGTTTAGTTTGACTGTTAGCCTTATAAAACATTAGTGAGGTTTGTGTGAGCCTTTGTAAAAACACAAGTTGTAACTTAGAGCTCTATTAGAGATTAATGAAACACCCAATTGGAAGAATTGAAGAGTAGATGTAAGGTTGATTAATACCTAAATCACTATAAAACTTGGTATGTTCTATTATTCTTCTACTTATTCTATTTTTTGCTTAAAAAATATTTTCCTCCAAAGTTCAAAATTTCCCTCCAATTTAACCCTTTTTGGTGTACAAGTGCCAATAAGTGGTATTAGAGTTTGGTATCAAATAAAGCATTAATTGAGTGAGAAAAGATTATGACATAAGAAGGAATCCATACTTACCTCAAGCTTTACTTTGATGGAACCGACTATACATATTGAAAGTCTAAAATGGAGATCTACTTGGATAGTGATATGGTGGATTTGTGGGACATTATAAAAAAAGAATGGAAGCCTCTAACCAAAGTGGAAGATGATAATGAATAACTAATTCCAAGGGAAGAATGGGTGAAAACACATAGAAAATCAAATAGGGAGATCAAGAGGTAATGATCATTCTTCTTAACTTCTTATCAAGAGAGGTGATTGGTAGAGTGCAACATTGCCTAACCGCCCATGGGATATGGAAGGAGTTGGAGAAATATCATGAAGGCATTACACTTGTGAAATCAAGTAGGTTGGAATTGTATGTGATGGAGTGGGAGCTCTTCATGATGAAAAAAAATGAAAGCATCACCGACATGACAAATAGACTCCTCTCCATTATCACAAACATGAAAAAGTTTGGAAGAATTCTCACCAATCATGAGATAAACAATAAAATTCTCAAATCTCTTCATTTTGAGAAGTTTGGTGCTAGAGTTTATAGCATACAAGAATCCATCTTGAGATTGAAAAGGTACAAATAGATGTCCTTATTGGCAAACTACGTACTCATGAGTTGGACTTGAAGAAGGATGAAGAGATGAAAAAAATGAGAGGGCATGAAGATAAAAAAGAAAAATTAAAAAATAAGACTTTTGCTTTCAAATCCTCAAACAAAGATAAGGAGGTTAAAGTTGCCTCTAGTGATAGTGATGAGAATGAGAAGGAGGAAGAGGAACTAGCCATGCTCTCAAGAAGGACCAAAGAGCACAAAAAGAGAAGGAAAGATAGGAGAAACTTTAAAAGAACATCTCCCTATTTCAAAGATAAGAAAAATGAAGTGACTTACTATGAATGTGGAAAACAATGTCACATCAAATTCAAATGTTTCAAGCTCAAAAAGAAGAAAAAGTGGGACAAGGCGAAGAAGAAGAGCTTCAAGGTTGCATGGGAAAATAGCTCAAGCAAGGAAGAAGAAGATGAAGAAGTTACCAACCTATGCTTCATGGCTCAAGAAGACTCCTCTAATGAGGTAAGTACTTCTTCACATTTTTATCATGATTATGAGGACTTAAATAATATGGATGATGAGCTTCTTGAATCTCTAATCTTGAGATGTGATAAATACAAATCTCAAATGAAAACTTACAAGAAAAAGTGTTCAAAACTTGAGGATGAATTTAAAAACTTAAGTGATATTGTAAGTGACTTGAGGTCTTTTAATGAAGACTTAAAAAAAAAAATCCTTAGAAAATCTTTCTAAATCTTGATTCTTTGAGAAAAGAAAATGAATCTTTAAAATATGAAGTCATTGAACTTAGCAATTCCATCTCAAGATTTCACAAAGGAAAAGAATCTTTAGATACTCTCATTGTATCTCAAAGACCACCCTTAGTGAGACGTGATTTAGACTTTAAGGGAGCTTCCTCATCTACACCTTCTCCTCCTGCTTTCATTAGAGCATCTATACCTCAAACCTTTAGTATTGAGGTTATTGGAAGAAAAGTGCTTCTAGTACTAAGTCACCTATGCCTAAGGGCAAAGGAAAGGCTCAAGAAGCATACCAAAAAGCATGCTTAAAGGCACACACACTAAAACTTCTCTTCTACTCATTATTCCTCATACACTTGCATGCACTCTCCCAACCAAAAGTATGAGAAGGCCTCCTACTCATACTCAAGTTGTGCATTAGGGAAAGACTCATAAGTCTAACTCTAATGCCATTACTGCATGAGGTATGGACATATTAATGTCTTTTGCTATATTAGGAAGGTACATCTTAAATTAGAGGACCTTTCTAAGCCTAACCTGCAAGCACCCAATTATACTTGGGGTACCTAAACAAAGGTAAATTATTTTTATGTTGTAGGAATGTTTGAAAACCACCAAAGAAGATAATGGTTGGCATGTGAATAGTGGGTGCTCAAAGCACATGACCAAAAATAAGAAGCTATTCATAGCCATTAAAAAAAATGGTGGCAATGCCACATTTGGAAATAATGCCAAGGGTAAGGTAATTGACATTGGAATTATCGGTAAGAATGGTTGTTTTCTTATTGATAATATTCTTTTAGTTCAAAGATTGAAACATAATTTATTAAGTGTAAGTCAATTATGCAACAAAGATAATAAAGTCACCTTTAACCTTAAAGAATTCCAGATTACCACCTTGGTGGATAAGAAGGTAGTCTTTAAGGGTGAAAAGAGAGACAATGACTACTTAATTGACTTAGACAATTTGTTTAACTAATCATTTAAGTGTCTTGTCTTTATTTGCAATGAATCTTGGCTTTGGCATAAAAGACTTAGACATGGTAGCATGGAGCTTCTACAAAGTTTACAAAAGGAAAGCTAGTAGAGGGTTTTCCTAAGCTTAAGTTCACAAAGGGAAAGACATGTAGACCTTGCCAAATTGGGAAGCAATACCAAGCATCCTTTAAAGTGAAAAATATTGTAAGTACTTCTAAACCTCTTTAACTCATTCATATGAACTTAATTGGACCCACTACGAATGCTAGTCTTGGAAGAAAGCATTATGCATTTGTCCTAGTTAGTGATTACTCTAGGTTCACTTGGGTATCCTTTCTTGCTCATAAGAGTGACACTTTTGATGTTTTCAAAAGTCTTGCTAAAAGAGTTTAAAATGAAAAAAGGTTACTTCATTTCTTATATTCGGAGTGACCATAAAAAGGAATTTAAAAATGAATCTTTTGAAAATTATTATTTGGAGAATGAGATTTCTTTTAACTTTTCTACTCTTAGAACACCACAACAAAATAGTATTATAGAAGGAAAAATAGGACATTGATAGAGATTACTAGAACTATGCTTAATAAGTATTCATTGCCAAATTACTTTTGGCTAAAGCCATCAATACTTCATGTTTTATTGTAAATTGTGTTTTCAAAAGACCCATTCTAAACTAAACTTCTTATGAGCTATGAAATGGTAGAAAACCTAATCTTTCATATCTTAGAGTTTTTGGGTGCAAATGTTACATATTGAATACCAAGGACAATCTTATAAAATTTTCCTCTAAAATTGATGAAGGTATCTTTCTTAACTATTCTACTCCTAGAAAAGCCTATAGGGTGTTTAACAAAAAGAATATGGTGGTTAAAAAGCCTATGAATATTGTATTTGGTGAGTCTAGAAAATTTGATCTTGGGAAAGATTTTCTTATTGATAATCTTATAGACGACTTCAAAAAGTTAGGGCTTGATTCAATGTCAAAAGAAATGGTGATTGATTTTGAAGATAATAAGTCATCACAAGAAGTTGAAGAACCTTAACCACCACAAGAAGAAAACGAAGCTCAAAAACTACCCAAGGATTAGAGATACTTCAAGAATCACCTAAAAGATCTTATCATTAGTGAGACATCCGAGGGAGTAAGTACTAGAGCTTAATTACATGCTTTAGATAATAATCTTGTTTTTATTTCTCAAATTTAGCCAAAATCTATTGATGAGGCTCTTGATGATGAGAGTTGGGTGATTGTTATACAAGAGGAATTTAACCAATTTAAGAGAAACAAAGTTTGGAAACTTATTCCTAGGCCTAAGGAATACCCAATTGTGGGATGCAAATAGGTGTTTAGGAATAAGTTAGATAAACAAGGTGTTATTACAAGAAACAAAGCTAGATTAGTTGTAAGGGGTTACAACCAAAAGGAAGACATTGATTATGATGAAACTTTTAACCCTGTAGCAAGATTAGAGGCCATTAGGATTCTTTTAGCATTTGCATGTCACATGAATTTTAAGCTTTTTCAAATGGATATGAAATGTTCATTTGTAAATGGTTTCATTGAAGAGGAAGTTTATGTTGAACAACCTCTGGGTTTTGAGTATCATATTTTTTCAAATCATGTTTTCAAATTAACTAAAGCCTTATATGGTTTAAAACAACTTCTAAGAGCTTGGTATGAAAGGCATAGTTCATTTCTTTTACAAAATAAGTTTGAAAAAATCAAGATTGATACTACTCTATTTATGAAAAGACATAACAAGGATACACTCATTTTGTAAATATATGTTAATGATATTATATTTGGTGGTCTTAATGAATCTCTTTATGAAGAATTTGCTAAGTGTATGACTTAGGAGTTTGATATGAGCATGATGAGTGAGCTCAAATTCTTCCTTGGTCTTCAAATCAATCAAACTAAAGAAGGCATCTTCATCAACCAAGCCAAATACACAAAAGATATACTTAAAAGGTTTGGCATGAATGGATGCAAGTAACAAAAACCCCAATGAGTGCAACTATCAAGCTAGACAAGGATGAATGGGATAAGCCCATTGATGAAAAGAAGTATAGAGATATGATTGGCTCTCTCCTCTATCTTATTGTATCTAGACCAGACATCTTGTTTACTATTTGCATGTGTGATAGATTCCAATCTTGTCTTAAGGAATCTCATATGAATGTCATTAAAAGAATTCTTAAGTATTTTCATGGCACATTGCATTTAGGACTTTGGTATCCTAGGAATTCATCTTTTAGTCTTCTTGGAAATTCAGATGCGTATTGTGCCAGTAGTTTGATGGATAGGAAGAGCACTTTTAGAACTTGCCAATTCATAGGTGAATGTTTACTTTCTTGGTTTAGCAAGAAGCAAGTTTTGATTGGCTTATCCATCACTGAAGTGGAATATGTGGCAACGAGTTTTTGTTTCAACTAAGTTCTTTAGATGAGATAACAACTCAAGGATTATGGCAAAGATGTTAATCACATTCCCATCAAATGTGACAACACAAGTGCAATTAAATCCTATCCAACATTCAAGAAGCAAACACATTGATATTAGACATCATTTCTTAAGGATCATGTCCAAAATGGTAATGTGATTTTAAAATTTATTGACACCAACCACAAACTTACGAATATTTTCACTAAACCCCTCAATGAAGAAGAATGAACTTTATTAAGAGGGAACTATGGATGCTAGATGGAAGTTCACTAGGGTGAAAATTGATCTTACTTTATGTACTTCACTATGCTTGTCAATATTAATTTAGTGTTTGATATGATTGGTGATTGCATGATAATTTGTTGTGTTAGATGTTATAGATGTATTAATTCATTATGCAATTATGCTTTTTAATTCCAAATTGCTTGAACGAATAATCATAACATTATGTTGATCACATCAAGTTTAGGCTAATATTTCTTTCATGCTTTTTAAAAAATGCCTTATAATTCGCGACTGGGATTTATAATTAATGATTGCTACTTACAAGTCTCCTTCAACCTTTCGACCTTTATTAATTCACCATTGTCATCTATGATTGCCATCACAAAATTTTTAAAATTTCAAATCAGTTAATCGTTGACTATGTTCTTTCTTGAGGAAATCTTAACTGTTACTCATAAATTTCATAAATAGTGGTCGCGATAAGCATCTAGCAATCATGATTTGCTGTAATCGCTAGACATTGATTGATTTGGCAATCAAACGATGCATTTTCATCATTTAGTGCTTTTTTGACCATTTTATAACCATTCCCTCCCTCATTCTCTACATATTTAAGCCTCTTTCACACCCCTCTATTCCATTGTTATCATCTTCTTCATCATACCTCTCATCACTTTTTAATTTCTCACTTACCTTCTCTTTTCCAATACTCTCATGGCACCCAAAAAAATCACAAAAGCAGAAAAAAGAATTGGTGTTACCCAACCTCAAGGCTCTCCTCCTCTTCATCTCATGAAGGGAATCAAAACGAAGAGAAGCAAAGATACAAGGCCAACACAAAAAAGATCGTCTAACTTAACAAAATATCCTTCTCCTTCTTTCTCGAAACTCTTGACAACAAGGGAGAAATCCAAGCATTTTTCTCCAACCTTAGCTGGAATGAATTCATTTCTATCAAGAATTGGGTTATAAAGAAATTGTACAAGAGTTCATGTGTACCGTCAGTTTTAGTCAAAGGGCAGAATTTAAAGCAGGTGCTTATGGTCTTGTCTTTAGGGAATTTGAAGATTTATATTTCATTATTTTAGCCTAACTTTCTTCCCTTTTTAATTTCCAAACCCGAGATGATGTTCCATTCATTATCTCTTCCCTTGACATCATCTATTCAAAGTTTAGTCTGAAATTTCCATAGAAACCAAACATGATCCAAAAATTTCAATGGCCAAACACATCAAAACCTTAACCACTTGGCTCCTTTATAGAATTATTACATTTTCCATCAATGTTAGAGGTGATGGCAATGAAAAAGTCTCTTAAAAAGACATAGCTTTTCTTTTTTACCTCATTAAAAATAAGCCCATCCAAATTAGGAGATAGTTTGTAGATTAATTGATCTACATGAGCACCAAACCTAAAAGCTAATTTCTTCTTCCCTCTCACATCACAACCATTTATAGGTTTGTGGGAGCTTTAAATGATGAGAATGAAAAATTTGTCACCAAAAAGTCTCTCCCATCCTAATACTTTCTTGATTTGACCTATTTAATTAATGCCAAGGTTATTCATCCAGACTCTTATATGTATAGCTTGGCATCCTATGGGGCAAAGAAGCAAGAGACAACTCATACCTCTAAAAGAACGAGGCTAGTGATTGAAGAAGGCACCCAAGAGCCTATTCCATCTTTAAAGTCTAAGGTAAAGCCAAAATTCATCTTTTTCCATCTCTATCTCTTCCATCAATAAGAAGCTTGACAAAGTGATGAGAATGATCAAGAGAAGGTTCCTTCTTCTCATTCACCTTCATAGTGACTTGGTTGACCTTTAAGAAAAGATTAGTGCTACTCTATGTCATCTTTATGATTTTGAAGAATAGAAAGACACCAACAAAGAAGAAGGTCACCAAGAGGAAGAAGGGGATGAAGCCCAAGGAGGAAGAGATGAAGAATTCATTGAAGATAGTGATGATGATGCTAATGATATCCCTCATACGTTTTAGTTTTCTTTTAGCTTTATTTCTTGTTCATTTTTTTTTATTTTTAACTTTTCCTATTTTAATTTTGGCCTAAGTGTGTGATCAAACATATTTATATGATTGAATTGTGTTATGTATCTATCTTCTTTTGATAAAGGTTTGAAGTATGTTCTTTCTATGATTGGCCAGTGCAAATTTGGTTTAATGAATGATGTTCCTTTTTTAGTAAAAATTCTATCTATGTTACTCTAATTCTCAAATGATTACCATCATATCATTACAATTATCCCTATCATGGTATTGCTTGTCATTGCACTTAACCTGTCTCTCTTTTTTTTTTTTTTTTGATAAAAGGGGAGAGTTAGTTGAGAGGGAGTATAAATTGAGGGGGAGCATTTCAACCATTTCAATTTCTTAACGTTTCAACTTCACGCACTCTAGATTACACTTATACATTTTTTATCCCATGTAAATTCAATCTAAGTTGTCAAAAAAAAAAAAAAAAAAGGGAGATTATTGGATTATGTTGGTTAAACCTAAGTTAAAACTCTCTTTTAATCTTGACAATATAAATTAAAAGGTTAAAAGGTCAATTTCATGTGTTGAGCTTATAGATAGTTAGCTAAGATCACATTGGAATTTGAATGAAAGCCTTAATCTCAAAGATTGAAATTTGCATGCTAATTCATGCTCATGAATTATAAGGTCACGACCGCTATCTTGTAGAAGAGTTAGATAAATTTTGGATAAATGATTTTACAGTATATGTTACATCCATTGTCACAAACATGACTTTTATATTTACTTAGAGGGAATCAAATCTTTAACTAGATTATGCCAAGTATCCCAAAGAACTATTGGAACATCAGAATTCATAATGGCAAATTAATGGTTGAGACCACGATTTTGGTGAAACAACTCTTCCGTTTAGGTAGATGATTTCATAGTGAGCATCTCATCCAAAGAGGAAAAATAGAGACTGTGACTTTCACGATTGCTTAAAGGATGTAATGACTATTTTTCTTCAAGAACTAATGGTTTCATGCCATATGGACAAGCTGTTGGATACAAATGAGGTTCTCTACCATGAATTGAGCAAAATTTAGTGTTATATGAATCTCACAACTATGATTATACAGTTTCGATCGTGAATTTCATCTTACAAGCATTAAATGTAGGATCTGCCTGACATACTTTGGAGATTTGGATCTAGTTTTGTTTGTAACATCTCTTTGGTGGTTGTAGCCTATAAATACACCACCAAATGGACTTGAATGTAAGAGAATAACATTCATTTTAGTAAAATTCTTGCAAATTTATTTCTCAACCTTTAAGCATTCAATTTCTTATATTTGAGTTATTGTTGTTTAGTGTGAGCATCAAACACCATTGGGTTTGGGTTTCAAAGTTGGCCTTTGATTGTAAAAATCTTATTAGGTTGAGTGTTAGCCTTGTGAAACACTAATGAGGTTGTGTGTGAGCCTTTGTAAAAACACAAGTTGCAAAGTTAGGTGTGAGCTTTAAAACCACATTGGGGATTAGTGAAATGCCTAACTAAAAGAATTGGGAAGTGGATGTAAGATTGATTAATATCTAAACCACTATAAACTAGGTGTGTTCTATTCTTCTTCTACTTCTTTTATTTCTTGCTTAACAAACCTTTCCCTCCGCAATTCAAAATTTTCCATCAATTTAACCCTCTTCTTAGTGCACATGGGCCAACATAACTTATTTACTTTTTATATAAACATAAAATTTTTAAATTTAAAATTAAATCAAATTAAATAATAATAATAAAATAAAGCAAACTAACTGAATATTCTATCAATTTATTATATTTATAGTAATAAAGAGAAAAGATTAATAACATAAGAAAATAAAAAAGAAAGAGACTTGGACTATAAGAAAAATGCTTGAATTATGAGGAAAAAGATCAATTTATTATGATGCTGACATAAATTGATGATGTATGTAAAAGAAAAAGATCTCATACATATGTATATTGGGCACCCAGGCCATGATGCTACATCATGAACCAACAAACTATGATGAAACTTCAGGTCATAAAGGTTGGAGGAAAGCCATGGAGGAGTAGATTGGCATGATCAGAAAGAAATGACTATTGGAAGCTAATTAAAAAGCTTGAGTCTCACAAAACAATTGGTGTTAAGTGGGTTTACAGAACCAAATTAAATCTTGATGGTTTTGTAAACAAACTCAGCACAATATTGGTTGTTGAGGGCTATCTTTAATAAGATGGAGTTGGCTATACTGATACTTTACACTAGTAGCAAGGCACAACACCATAAAACTCCCAGTGGCACTTGCAGTAAATGAGAATTGGAAAATCTTTCACTTTGATGTAAAATCAACATTCTTGAATAGTTTGGAAGAGGACATCTATATGGAGCGACCTAAAGGGTTCATAATCTCATGTGAAGAAGATAACGTTCATAAGCTCAACAAATCTCTCTATAGGCTTAAGGAAGCTCTAAGAGCATAGTATAACAAAATTGATGGTTTTCTACTATAATAAGACTTTCTAAAAAGTGATAATAAAGCCACTTTGTATGTTATGATGGATAAAGAAAAAGTGAAGTTGATTGTGTCTTTATATATGGATGACCTGCTAGTGACAGGAGGAAATGATTTAAAGGTTGAAAATTTGAAGAAGGAAATGCAGGAGTTTGAGATATCTAACTTCAGAAAGATGAAATTATTTTTAGGAATGAAAATTTCTTAATCTATTAATGGTATTTTCATCTCTCAAACCAAGTATAATTTGAAAGTTCTTAAGAAATTTCGATTGAATAAAGCAAAGCCTATTGGCGAATGAGGAATTAACAAAAATGATAAAAGTGTGAAAACAATGTTGTATAGCTATAGTGCTAAAATCCTTCACAAATGGTCTACGAAAGCTTGCCAAACCATGGAACAATCTAACTTCAACATTCTTTGTCTTATCTCATGCCTTGTCCTAACATATTTTGTCCTAAAATAAAATCTTTTGGAATCTTTTCACCATTTATGGGCTCATCTTAAGGTCTCTAAATTGGGCTTCCATGCATTCAATTAAGGTCCATTAGGCTTCCTTTGGGCTTGTTGAAGATCCATTAAATGCATCTACTAAATGCTTCTTATGCCAAGCCTTCTCTTTAAGCTTTAATCTAAGTGTTATACTTCTTTAAACAAAAGCTCTAATAGTCTCTTTGAGCTTTTTTGAATGTTCTTTTATCATTGGTTCCTTAAATGAAAGATAATCTCCATGCTTGCATCATTCCCTCCTTCCTCAAAAGGATTCATCCTTAAATCATATACATCATCAAAATAAAAAGGAGATAAATCAGCAACGTTAAAAGTAGCACTAACATTATAATCACCAATTAAGTCTTACTTATAAGCACTAACATTATAAACACTAGTCAAGTTTAACTTATAAGATTTATCATCAACTCTTTCTAACACTTGAAAAGGACCACTCCCCTTAAAACCTATCTTACTTTTTCAAAGATTAGAAATCTCTCATTCCTAAAGTGTACCCAAACCCAATCTCTCAGTTTAAATACAACACTAACTCATCCTCTATTAGCATGTTTTGCAATTTGTACATTCCTTTTCTCTATGTCCATATGCACCTTCTTATATAAATTCCTAACAAATTTAACTTTCTTTTTTACCATCTAAGTCTAAACGAAAAATTAGAAGGAATAGGAGACAAATCTAAAGGACTCAAAGGAAAAAATCATACACAATTTCAAAAGCATAATAATGAGTAGATGAATGCACACTCCTATTATATGCAAACTGTATATGTGGCAAACACCCTTCTTAATAATTTTCCTAATGTTTTATTTACAACTTTAGTTTGTCCATAAGTTTGTAGGTGACATTTTGTAGAAAATAATAATTTAGTATCCAATTTCCCCCATATTGTTTTCCAAAGAAACTAAAAAATTTTGTATCCCTATCACTAATAATAGTTTTAGGCATAACATGCAATCTCATCATTTCTTTGAAAAAAAATGTTAGCAACACTGACATCATCAGTATTATGATGTGGAATAAAGTGAGCCATCTTAGAAAATGATCAACCATAACAAAAATATTATCATTACCACATTTAGATCTAGTCGATCCTAAAAAAAAATCCACAAAGAGATCAATCCAAGGCATGCTAAGAATGGGTAAAAGCATATGCATTCCATGTGGTTTTAAGCTCAACTTAGCTTGTTTACATGTAACACATCTTTCACATATTCTTTGCACATCAATTCATATATTAGGCTAATAAAAATGTTCATGTAAAACATCTAAAGTCTTTTGCACATTAAAGTGCCCTATTAAACACCCTTCATGTGCTTCCCTTATAAGTAATTTACAATATATATATATATATATATATATATATATATATATATATATATATATATATATATATATGGACACACAATTTATCTTCTCGAAACAAAATTCCATTATGGCTAAAGTACTTTCAAAAGCCGCCTTTCACATGCTTGAAAGAAAGTGCTAAAGTCATGGTTATATTCATTCAAATCTTTAATATACTAACTTAGGATCCAAAAAAGATTGAAGAATATAACTCCTAAATAATGCATCGACCACTATATTCTCCTGACCTTATTTATACCTTATTACATATGAAAAAGATTCAATAAATTCACTCCATTTATCATGACTTTTATTTAACTTTTGTTGTCTTTAAGGTGCTTTAAACTTTTATGATTAGTATGGATTACAAATTCTTTAGACCATAAATAGTGTTGCCATGTTTGCAAAGTACGAACTAATACATATATCTCCTTATCATAGGTTGGGTATTTCAATGATGCTCTACTAAGCTTTTCACTAAAATAAGTAATAGACTTTCCTTCTTGCATTAAAATGGCAAAAATCCCCAAACCTAAAACATCACATTCAATTTAAGTTTTAGCAAAGCTAGGGAAAGCTAATAAAGATGCACTAATTAATTTAGATTTAAGTAATTAAAAGCTCCCTCTTACACCTCTCCCCATTTAACTCCAACACTATTCTTGAGAAGTTCAATTAAGGGCATTATAATAGTGCTAACTCCTTCATAAATCGCTTATAAAAACTTGCTTAACCATGAAAAGATGTCAAGCCACTCACGCTTCTAGGTGTAGGCCACTCATTGGCGACTTTTACCTTTTCTTTGTCCACCTCTATGCCATGCTCACTAACAACAAAACCTAAAAACACAAGCATATTTATACAAAAAGAACACTTTTTAAAGTTATCATAAACCTTCTCTTTTCACCAAACATCAAACACAAGTCTAACATGTCCTAAATGCTCATCTAAAGATCTAGAATATGCAATAATATCATTAAAATAAATAACTACAAACTTACCTAAATAAGCATGTGAAACATGGTTCATTAATTTCATATAAGTGCAAGGTGCATTAGTCAAAACAAAAGACATAACCAACCATTCATATAAACCATATTAGCACCATGCAATTCAAATTTGATGGTAGCAACTCTTTAAATCAATCTTAAAAAACATATTAGCAACGTCGAATTCATCAAACATATGATCAAGTCTAGGAATAGGATGTCTATATTTAATAGTAATATTATTAATAGCTCTATAGTCTACACACATCCTTCAAGAACCATCCTTTTTTAGTATAAGTAAAATGGGAACCACACATGGACTTGTACTCTTTCTTACCAAATGTTTTTCCATAAGCTTTTTTACTTACATTTGAAGCTCTTTTTTCTCCTCAAGATTGCTCATATAGGCTGGTCTATTTAGAATTTAAGAGCTCAGGATGAAATCAATTTGGTGTTCTATACCTCTTAAAGTTGGTAATCCTTTTTACACCTCCTCGGGGAACAAGTCTACAAAATCATACAACAAAGAAACTAAAACACTAGGAATGGAAATATTTAGATCACTATCAAAAGCAAAACAATTCAAATGCAAATCTTTATACAAGAAAAAAATCATGGGTGTTTTGGCTAAATAGGCTTTCCTCACATCACTCTTTTTTGCATAAATCCTCTTTTTCACACTCTATTTTTTTGCATGCACCTCACATTTCTTATGTAAATCCTTTATTTTCTTTGCTTTTTCCTCTATAAGCTCACACTCTCTGAAGTTTTCTAATAACTCTCCTTTTACTATCAATTATTTCTTTTTCTCTCATCTTCGAACATTTTATCTCTCATTACTTTTTGATCTTCATATCTTTTTTTAGAGATAAAAGAGAAAGTATAATATGTTTATCATTGAAATCAAACTCATAAGCATTAGAAAATCTATCATGCTTTACTCTCCTATCAAATTGCCATGGGCACCCTAATAGTAGTATATGACTCATTAGCATAGACACATCAACCCATAAAACTTTATCTTTGTACTTGCCCATAGAGAAAGAAATTCTAACTTACTTTGTTACATTAACTTCACCTTAATCATTAAGCCATTGCAAGTTATAAGGTTTATTATGTTTAATGGTAGGCAAATTCATCTTTTCAACAAGATATGTATTAGCCGTGATAATGCAACTACCTCCATCAGAAATTAAAACACAAATTTTGTCATTTATCTTACACCTTGCATGAAAAATATTTTCTCTTTGATCATCATCATCTTTTATTTGGGCACTTAAATATCGCCTAGCAATAAAAAGTTCTTTACTTATTACCTCATTAGGGTCATTACCATCACTAACATCCTCTAAAAGGGGCATCTTGGGTCGATCTCATTATCATAATCACTAATAATCTGGCTATCTACAAGTACCATAGTCCTTTTATTTAGGCAATCACAAGCCATATGTCCTCTACCTTAGCATTTAAATAGAAATCATCTTACTAGGCTTGGTGGGCTCGAATTTGAGCTTCGTTCCATCATTTGCTTCCTTGCTAAGTTCGGCCTTAAGCTTGATCATGGGATTTTCACCTCCTTTTAATTTATTAGGCAAATTAGATGTAGCAAAGTTAAGCTTATCAGTCTCACCCCTTAATTGTCTATACACATTTAGGGCCATATGATAGGCATCTTTTAGGTCCATATAATGTTGTAGTTCCATCATGTTTGTAATCTCTTTGTTTAGCATACTAAGAAAATGAGCAATAGTTTGTTCCTCATCTTTCTCTATGTTGGTGTGGATTAGTATAATTTCCATCTCTTGAAAATATTCTTCCACACTCTTGCATAAGTCTTTGTAAATGGTTATGCAAATCTCTATAAGAAGGAACAAATCTCTTTTTAATGAATCTTTTCATCTCTTACCAAATTACCATTGGATCTTTCCCACATCTATGCTTATTAATTTTAAATTGATCCCACCATACAAGTGCATAATCAGCAAATTCTACAATAGTAAGTTTTATTATAACTATAGCATTCAAAAATAGATTCTATCTTTTTTTCTCATTCTAAATAAGCTTCAAAATTGTTTTTATCATGGAAGGTTGGAACCTTCATCTTTATGCTTATTAGATTGCCATCTAACTTGTTATTCCTTTAGGAACTTTTCTTGATAGATTCTACATCCTCCATATCATGGATGAACCTCCCACACCTTGGTAGTCTTATTGTGATGCTTGTGGGGTTAGAGATGGTGGCATTTTGTGTGCTCCCAATTTGCTCTTTCATGTCAAAAAGGTCCTTTTGTACTTGTTCCATTATATCTTACATTGCATTTATAAAAAGCTTCCACTCTAGGTCATATTTAGGATCTACCATGATTAGTAATTAACAAATAGAATCATAATTCTCACAAAATCACTCTCTTATGTGTTTACACTCAAAAGATGGTTATCCTCTAGTGCTTAACTCAAAATAGGCTTTTTCCCTCGTATGCTCTTACCACTCTTGCCTTTTACCTCTCTTAGTTCTTTTTCGTTAAGTTCTTTTGAGACTAGAGTTACTATTTTCAAATTAAGCTTAATTACAATTGAAACAAGTAATCCCAAACTTAGATTTGACTATAAACACAAAGAAAACAACTTAAGACTAAAAAGCAAAGAAGAAATCAAAATTAGCAAGAATATGTGCAAATCACAATTTTAGAGAGAAAGAGAAAGAAATTGAAAATTTACAAAGCTTGAATGGAACAAAATAGATAGAAAATATGATGTTTAGGTTGAATCCAAAGTTTTCAATAACCAATTGCAATTTAACTCAAATCACGATTTTAGCTTCTTTCTTTTATTTCTTTTTCTTTTGCTTTTCTTTTTTTTATTTCTTTTTGTTTTTAATGTTACTTTTTATTTTTTTTTTCTTTTCTAACATTGAATCTAAAAGAAAACTTAGATTACAAGAAATAACTAAACAATGCAGGAAACAAAACTTAGGCTGAATTGGATGAAGTCTTTTCTAAATGCAATTTTTTTTTTCTGATTTTTGAATTTGCATGGCCTTGAAACTAAAACCAAACACAAAAGAATTAGTAAACAAGAAGAAATAAATAGATTTGAATGAGAAACTTTAAAGAAACTGAATGGAAGAATGAAGATAGTGCAAATTACTGGTTTTATTTTATTTTTTTTATGATATAATGATGCAAAATGACTTGGAACTTATTTTAATAATAAAATAACTAAGAAACAAGATGAAACAAACAAATTTGATGGTAGGGAATAGAAGAAAATGAGAAGAAGAAAATCTGAATTCACACCAATATAAGAAACATACAATTAGGAGAAGAAACAAGATATAAAACACAAAGAACATAGAAATTAAAGGATACATACTTGATTTTAAAGCCTTGGGTTTGATACCAAATGATACGAATGAGGGTCACTTGTCCCTAATCCATAATCAATGTTAACATTATCCCCAAAGATGTATCAAGAATCAAGCAAAGAAACTTTAAACCCCAATTAGTCCTATAAAAAACTTGTTTCTAGCAACCTAAGTTAGAAAGATCTAAAGGGTGATAATTTAAGAACCTAAATTAATTAAGCCTACAATAAACTAGTTTGCAAAGTTATTGAGCCTTCACTCAATAATCTCACTAGGTCCTTTTCAAGAACTCATAAAGAGAACACAATCTCACAAAGCAATATGCCAAAGAAATAATTAATCTTTCATTAAACATTATTGGCCAAATTGGAGGGTTTATATACCTCTCAAAGTACATAATCTCCCATTTTAAATAATAGCATGAAAAAAAGACTAAACTAGTGAATCTAAATAGGCTATTGTCAGTTATGTGTCATAGGCCAATTCTTGTAATGAATATTTTCTTAATAATGTCATGGTTGCAATTTTATTAAATATCTCTTTTATATTTTGTTTATAGCTAAATTATAAATTCCATGAATATTTAATTCTACCTAATGTCATCAAGTATGTGACTTGATAGTAAAGCCTTTAGGTGTAAAGAATTCTATTTTAAATTATCTCTAGTCGGTCATTATTATTGAGATAATAATGAATGAAGACTAGTATGTGTTTTGATTGATGACTATGTTTTACTAGTCATGAATATGTGATATTAAGCCAAACACGTAGATGCATGTTTATGAAACATTGTATTGGACTGACTTATTATGAGAATACTACATGAATAAATAGTTATAACTATTTCTCATGCAATAATATTAACTTAATCCTCTAACTTGAAAATCACCATGGATTCCAACATGATGAACTTAATGTTTTGATATAGTCTAACATTATCTTTAATAGGATAATTATAAGACATAAAGCAAAACATATAGAAGGGTATGAGTGATTGAGAAGGAATTTGTTCCTTATATATTTATGAGAAATATTTCTTTAGGCCCCTCGATAAGTTAGACTAAAGAGATTGCAGGGCCATGTGGAAATGAATTGATAAAGGTTATCAATGTCATTTTACATCAGTCTACCTAGAGATCGAGAAATAATTAAACTACATAAGGATGTCATAATCCATGCCTCATGTTCAATTGAGATATAATATGACAAAAGGATTATAATACTATTTATAAAATAAATTAGGTCAAATCATTGACCTTCACATAATTTAGGTAGTCATAATGTCTTGCTAGAGGCCACTTATAACTTGTGGGTCAGAAATAGGTTTTGGCCTACTACCAATATTATGTGAACCTACAAGGTCGCACACACAAAATAGGCCTAAAACAAAATTATATTTTCTGCTCTCTCTAGATATATATTAAGATACTTAAAGATATTATCTTGATATTTAAATATCCTTGTCGTTTTGAGAGTTAAAATGAAATAAGACATTATCTCATCTATAACTTTAAGATATAGAGTTGACATTAATATCTTAACAATTAAGACACACACACACACACACACACTCAGGGTTTTCTGTTAAAAAAAGTGAACAGTCACTTTACTTTTTAGAAAATGTTTTAGAGAGAAAGAAAAACCCTACTGCTAGCATACTACCCATTTTGGGGATAGCTTGTTTATATGGATACCTATAGAGGACATTCACTCTTTGGTAGCATTTAGATCCTATTCCAAGCTCGAGGTAAGGTGTTACCAATGTAAACCCCCTCTCTGCATTCCAAAATATCTACCTCTCTTTTCCAAATTGGTAAGGTTTTTGCATCATTCTTTTTAATTTAATCGAATCGCATGGATCCATGGTGGGTTTAACATGTAGAATTAATTTTTTTCATTATGCTCATTCTAGAAAACCCTACACTATTATCAAAGCCACTTGTGAATTCAATTAAATTGAATTTGATACTGTTTTGAGTCTAAGTGTTATATATGTGAACATGGATGTGTTGTACCAAAATTATTTCAAAGGTTTGATGTAAAAACTGATTAGTTTAAGGGTGATTTGGTTAATCTATATGAAAAATGAAAGTAATGAATTAATTGGATTAATGTGTTTTACGATTTAATTTGATTAAACAAATTTGACAACATTGATTTGATCAACACGTTTATTGTTGTAAAATTGATTAGTTTAAGGGTGATTTGGTTAATCTATATAAAAAATGAAAGTAATACATTAATTCAATTAATGTTTTAGGGTTTAATTTGATTAAATGAATTTGACAACATTGATTTGATCATCACGTTTAGTATTTCTTGTGATATGTTGTTAATATGATTAATATAATATAACAAGTTTTATTATGTTTTTCATCTTATTAATCATGGTAGATTGATTAATTAGTAGATTGATTAATTAGCAGATTGATTAATTGTTAATCAATGATAATCTATTTTGAACAAATCAAATAATGTTATAAAGTTTGCTTAATTGTCAAATAAAAGACAATTTGTTTTGAATAGATAACAAATTTCATAAATCTATTTAAGTGTTAGACAATAATTGATTAGTTGTGTTATGAACATATTAGTTAATCTAAGTGATTAAACCGAATAGAATTTAGGTAGCAACTCATATAAATGAGTAAGGTAAATTATTTACCTTTTGGGGGTGCTAACCCCAACTCCCCATAAAGGGCTGTCCCCTTGACCCCCCTTCTGCTAACTGGCTAGCGAGACCACCGCCAAGGGTGCTGCACTTGGACCCTACTAGGGGTGTTAACCTTTAACCTCAAATAGATTCTTCACATAGTTTGTTAATTGCCTTAACATAATCTATTTAGCATATTTGGATGTTTTGCTTTTGTGTTTTTACATGGTGCATGACATGGCCCTTTAGACTAATGCTATTAGATTTTCATTTATTTTTTTTCAAGAGTTGTAATTTTTTAAATATGGTTTGAATGTCGTTTATTTTATTGTATTAATTTATTTTAGTAGCAATAGGATAGTATAAATTACAATAGTGTAAATTAGAACTTGTAATAAAGACCTACAAAGCATAAGATTTTGATTATCATGGCACAAAATGGTGATCTTCAAGACATGAGGTAAAGACAGTTGATGGCAATCCAGGCAAATCCATGAAGTGAAAATTTACCCTTAGGATTAACCTTTTGATCTTCATATTAGCTTATGATGATAAAATTAGATCAAGGGCCATGCTATGACATATTTATTTTTGTTATTATTATGCATAGATGTTTATGATGCAATATATGTGATGTATGAGATTTAACATAATAGGAAAACAACTAGTTAAATCCCTTAGTAAAGTTAAGTCATGAAAAATGCCTACCATAATTCAAACACTTGTTGTAAGCATTAGTAGATTTTCGGGGTTGTACTCAAACGAGTGGAATCTTGCATACGACTCCTTTTTATTGATCAATGGGGGATCGAGAGGACAAGGGTCTCCATCTTGGTGATAACCCCAAGATATGGCGCGTGTCGGAATCAATGGGGGATCCACCCATTCATCCAATCGGTGGTCATCTAGAGACCAGACATAGGACAATTGGTACCATCCCTCAAGTAATGTGGAGTTACCACTCGACTTTGATCGGGATAAGAATTTGAGAAGGCAAAATCTGAACCTAATCTAGGTTAATTAGAAGGCCCATTTCATCTTCACTCCATTAAATATTAGGTTTAAAAAATAAGTGTGACTTAAGGAAGAGGTTAAGCACCCCTAAAATCACCCAAATATTGAGATCCAACCTTCAAGCATCTTTGGTTCACTCTTAATGTCTTAATAGAGTTATTAATTAGTCTGGTTGCCATCTCTAAATATATATCTAGACACAATATATTTAGACAAACTGAGTCATCAAACCAAGGGGAAGGGGGTCATGCATTCATAGGTATGGGTTAAACATACATCATCGGTTCCCACATAACATCCATAAGAGGGGATAGGGATCAACATTCATGGTATAGGGTAAACATACATCATCCATTCACACATGATCCTCCATACTGTGGAGGGGGGTCATGCATCATAATATGGGATATTAGCATTCATTCTCCATTCATTCATACATATAATCATCCATAGTGAGACATGGCTAAGGCCAAGTCTATGGTCTAATCCTAAGCTCTCACACCTACACCTAAACGAAAATTCAAGTTAGAAATGGATAAAAACAAATAAGGAAAGAAAACTCAAAGTCAACAAAGAAAGGGAAATGAAGCCCATGATGATTACTAAACCATATCTCTATAGTCAAGGTGCTTAGCATGTATCTATATCCATAGTAGTCATATTCTATCAATATGAACCAAATAATACATCCCATAACATATATGAATAAATCCATGAATCATGAATAAAATAGAGGATATTGACACACACAAGCCTAAACATTTGGAGGATGTTAGGTGGCCTAAGGCAAAGATTCACTCTTATGAGGTCCTAGGGTCATTGAGCGCTCACTTATTTGCTCATAAAGAGCCAAAACATCTAGGACATAACCTAACATAGAGTAATTAGAGTGCCCACAACAATCTAAGGGATCAAAGGACTAGAAAAATACTATTCACATAACTATTAATGAACTCTAATATAAAGAGGGATATCTAGGTCAAGGAAAACTTGAGTTCCTCTTTTGATCATTACCCTAACGTATCAAAAGTAAAACCAAAAAATAGAACTTAGAACTCAAAGGAAATTGGAAACACATAACATCCAATCAACACATTAAAGAACTAAAAAAATACTATTCATATGACTATTATGCATTTTAACATAAAAAAGGATTACTAAGGTTAAAGGAAACTTAAGTTCCTCTCTTGGTTATCACCTCAAGATATCAAAATAGAAGCAAAAACTTAACTTAAAGTTAAAGGAACAAGAAAAATACACTTAAGCGAGAAAAGTAAAGAAAACCATTTTAAAAGCTAACCAAAACTCCATTTTAAAGTGAATAAGTGTCTTAGGCCATAAAGCCTTATCCTATTCTATTATTGGATTCATTAAACATCCCAAAATCACCTCCTCCCCTAAAATCAAGAAATCTGAAGGGAAGAAGATTAAAATTTTCTATTAGATTATATAAAACCTAGGTTGTACAATCACAAATATGGGCTGTACAACCTAGGAAAAGGGCTGTATAGCCTACTATAAGGCTGTACAACCCTCATTTTCTAGGTTTCAAATTTAAAAAAAAAGGGAGAGGGGGGGAAAGGGAAAAGAAGAATAAGAGAAAGGGGAGTCTCTAAGATGTTTTAATAATGTCTTTGCCTTTAAAAGCTCATGGTTAGCTTAATATCCTCCAATATTGCTTAAGGAATACACAAATATAAAGGGACAGAGGTCTAGTGCTAACTAAGAGAGGGTTGGCTAAGGTTAAGGTTTTAGTTTTCTATGTTCGGAGGCTTTTGGGAGATGATTTTTGTAGAGTAACCTTAGGATTTTCAAGCCTCTCATCTCTCTTCAGAATGAAGGGGTGAATATTTATAGACATTAGATGGATGCACAGTGCTAGAAATGGTTCTAGTTGTACCATGAAATCATCCAATCACAAAATAAAAAAGTTGTATTGGAATTAGGGTTTACATGTGGGCTGTACAATCAAGAATGGGTTGTACATCCCTGTGTTAGGGTTGTACAACTAAGAACGGGTTATACATCCCTGTGTTAGGGTTGTACAACCTTAGGGTTCAATGGGGGGCCACTTCTAGAAAGTTCCATGAGTTACGATTTTAGCAAGGCTATACAATCTTAGGGAAGGTTGTATAACCTTGAATTGAGGGTTGTATAATCTTAATTCATTGGCTACACAACCCATCAAGCTTGGTTAGCAATCTCTTGATAACGCTTGAGCTTGGTTTTGAACTTTTCTAAGGTTTTCTAGGCTTTTCATCCTTTACTTTTAACAATTCCCCTTTGCATTCTAGGGATTTGGTTCAGTGACTTTTATCATTGGGCTTTATATCTAGAGGTCCAAAATCTCATACCCCTTACTTTATGGGCTTGGAAAATAACATTTAAGAAATGGCAGTTTGAACAAGTTACAACAAAGCAAAGTATAAAATGTAAACATTAGTAAGGATACCCAAGGATATAATTCCCTTAGCAGCTTCTTGAGCAAGTACTAAGGTCCTTGGTAGCCCTTTGACAAGTACCAAGCTTCTTGGTAGCCCTCTAGCAACTACCAAGCTTAAATATTTTTCTTTTAACAACTTTTAAGTGAGTATTAGGATTCCCTTCTTAGCAGCCCTCGAATAGATACTAAGCTTCCTAGCAACCCTCTCGCAAGTACCAAGGTTGATCATCTTCTTCTAGCTGCCCTCAGCAAGTATTGGGGTTTCTTCTTTGCAACCCTCGAGTAGATACTAAGCTCATTAGCCACCCTCTATCAAGTACTAAGATTGATCATCTTTTTCCAGTAGCCCTTGAGCAAGTACTAGTGTTTCTTCTTAGCAATCCTTGAGCAAGTGCTAAGCTTCCTGGTAGCCCTATAACAAGTACTAAGGTGTTCTATTTTAAATAGATGGCTTCTAATGAATAGGGTTACTTTTGCATTTTTTAATGTAAGCTTTGGTTTTCTGACTGATGATTCTTGACTTCAAGTGTCCCCTAGATAATTCATGTGTCATCCAATTCTTTCTAACTTTTTATGAGGTTGAATTTGTACTTTTACGACCCTTCTAGTTGCCTTAGGGTTCCATTATTGTTGGAAGGTAATGGGCCTGGGGCCTAGATGTTGTGGGAAGTGCTTCTTAAGATTTGCTATTTTATAGAGAAAATTACTCTTTGGGTTCCATTATTTTAATGAGAGGAGTCCTTCTTGAAAGCATTTTTGGGGCCTCATAGGGCATCTGTTTATCATTAGAAGCCAATATGATGTTAGGAAGCTCAGATTATTCCCTAACATTCTGAAAGCAATAAGGGCATTTTAGTAATTTGGCACTCTAGACCCTTTTAAAAGACTTAGGTGTATTTTGGTAAACTGGTCGTTATAGGCTTCACTAGGGAATCTAGGGATATATTGGTAATTTAGTCATAATTGGGCTTGAAAAGTGGCAAAGGGTATTATGGTCATAATTAGGCTTGGTGAGAAGGTTGGATTAGGCTTAATGGGCTAGGGGTTGGGATTGTCATGTTTGAGAATAGTCGGTCTGCCAAGCCCAGTGGGCTAGCTAGGCCCTACAAGGTTGTACAACTTGAGCTCACTATAAAAGGGCCTTAGAGAGTCTCTCATCCTCATTTGTGTCATTTTCTTCTTTCTCTTCACTTTTTTTCTCTAGCCTTCAAATGTAACTCTTAAGCAACCTTAGCTCTTTCCAATGACCGACATGGCCAAATTCTATGACAACGAGATGTTCGATATTCTAGAGGAGTTTACTGATGAAGACCTCCCTACCTTCTATTCCTTCGAGCAGTTGTGATCCTAGTGAGGATTTGATCAAGTGAGCCCACTGAGGAATGCGATTGCAAAGATGATTTTGTCGGGCTATCCTCTGGCTGACAACATACCAACGATTTATAATTTGTACTGTCACCTTGTAGGAGCCGTTTCAAAAGCTATAGGTGCCCTTTTTCTCCTCTTTTCAATTTTATTTTTATTTTTTATATGCTTTATCACTATAGGCTTTAAGCACTGCCCCTGAATTTATTTCTTACCTATAATATTAGTTTAGCTTATAAAATATTAAGAAATAATTTCTAGCACACTCTACCCTTATTTTTAGTGAGATTTGTTTTTCCTTCTACCGACTTGGTTGATTGTCTTGATTTACATGACTTAGGTTTGTCCTTTGACTTGCATAAGGAAATAACTGAAATTAATTTATGAAATGATTCCCAAATAATTAGGGTACATACTTGAGCGAGCAATTCATTATTCCTGTGAATTTATTTGTCTTGTGATGTTTTATTCTCAAAATATTTTTTCTGGAGTTCACTACCCTTTTGCCTTCAAACTACGACAATTGTGTAAATATTTTATTTCTCCTTTTCTTTTCCTCTCTGTAAGAGATTAGCTCCTTTTAGAAAAGAAGCGACTTTAGTGGGACTATTGAGGGTGGGGTTACAATTTGCACCTCAGAGTCATAACCGGTCTAGAGGAGATTGAGATCTAGACCTTCTTATAAATGCTACCTGATGAGACACTGATTATCAACTTATCGATGATGCATGCCTTGACAATACAATAAATGAACATGGGCCATACTTTACACCTACCCCTGGTTGGTGAGCTTTCGATCATTCATGAGGACTTCACCTTCTTGATTGGGTTGCAATTTGTGGGTATTCTGCTACCTAATGACCCCAACATTGACTATATAGTTCCCTAAAGGGATTATTTAAGGAGGGCCCTGGGCTACATTCCCTAGCTGAAGGGGAGCAGGATCATGATGAGGATGAGCATTCAAAATGGTACACTTGTTGTTACTGATGATAGATTAATCGAAGTGGTGGATCAAAATGCTCATTACGCCTTGTCAGGATCCATGTTCTCGAATGCTTTTGGGGTAGCAAAACTGTGCCTGGTGCTTATGCTAGAGGAATTAGTTTTGATGCACTGTTTCAACTAAGGGCCTATAACATTGGCGTATCTTTACCACTATAACTAGTGCTCTTAGGGTCAAGGCTATATGTGCGGCTCATAAAGAGTCCTCATCGTAAGTTTTGTTTACTTTCTCAATTTCTTTGTTCCTTAATTCTACCTCATCATTTTAAAGCTTGTGTTTTTTCTTTTTAACAAGCGTGGACCATTGAGCTAGGCCTATTGTAGGGGCTAGATCCCATAGATAATGTGGAGGCATCTACCCTCATTTTACATGGTAGAGTGCAATATTCTATGAGGATTCTCTTGTGGCTACCAGACATGCTTGCCTGAACACGATATACATGGAGTAGGTATTCTTCCCCCATGGACATCAATATGTTAATCATGATTATCTATTTCATTGCTTTGTATTATACTTATAATGTTTTTCATCTTCATTGAAACTACATCTTGACTGAAGGGGTCCTATAGCACTTAGGCATTAGACGTGGCTGAGGTTGAGGCTATATTCCATAATCACTGGTTGATGGTGGGCCCTCCATTTGAGAGTGATACCTAGAAGAGGGCATCTTCACCTAGCGTAATGGTCTTGAGTAGCGCTTTATTGTGCAATGTCCATCCATGAGCTTATTTTAGGTAAAGGACCTTAAGGGTGAGGATCTTACTGCTACGTTGCGATATATGACAATATAGCAACTATCTGCTATTGGCACTCTTTATAGGTCCTGGATGATTAATGCATTCATGAGGGGCCTTCTTTTGTCTAATGTGGCCATTCATGTGTTCCCTTACTATGCACTTGATGAGGGGATTGTTTTACAACATAGGAGTTGAGGTACCATTACCAGGTGGCTCGAAAGCCTTCTGCTTTTACTTTTGCATTTGGCTTTGTTACTGCTCAAGGTCTCAAACAAACATGCAAATTTGCTTTAGAAGGCATGGAGCTTGTAGTGGTAGGTGCTTTGGCCTCTATGCCAGATAGCCTGGTGGAGTCTTGCATGGCTTGGTTGACTGGGCCGATGATATCATTACAGATCATCTGGTCAATTTGTACTTTTGAGCCAGACGAGACCACCCACATAAGTTCCTTATCCTAATGTTCTTATTGTGTATTGATTGTATTGCAACTATCCTAAAAATGTCTCTTCTCTTTTTTTTTTTATATAGATTCTCACATCTAAGCAGAAGCTATGGTGGATATGACTGCTACGCTGAAGAGGACCTTGACATCGCAGATGCGCTCTACGCAGGTTAGTGAATCACAAATGAAATAATGCATGTATGCATATTCATAGTTCATGTTTTATGTACTTTGTGCTCTAAACATCCTAACCTTTATATTTCTTACAGGAGATGATCCAGAGCCAGAACTGTGAGATTAGAGAGAAGGATCAGTGCAGAGGCAAAGACAGAGATAGAATGCCTTGCTTAGACGGCTAGAGAGCATGGGTATGTGGATACGAACGGTGAGGCCATGGATTTAGAGGTGACACCTTCTAGGAGCGGAGGCAGTTGAGCTGTACAGACCCTAACCCCCTTCCTTTCTAGATGTACAAGATACTTTTCTTCTTTCCATCATTCTAGTACATCACATTTAGTATATATTTGCATAGTTGTACTGTTTATTGGGTAATTTGAAGGACATTCTTTTGGATGCTTGCTTGAGATATGTTTAGGCAAACTGAGGTAGCATTGGCTCCATTTTTTTTTATCAAACTTTGATATTTTATCTGTTAATATAGAGATATAATTGTTTCCCCCTGATTATACATCTTAAAACACACGTTGTTGCTCATTTCTTTATATACATGCCTTACAGGATAGGCACCCAATTTGTCACTAGCCTTAAAAATAGATGAAGTGTTGTCCATCTTGCCTTGGTAGAGTGTGGGCTATATAGCTTAGTTGGAAGGCTATACAACCCTACAAAAGAAGGCTATATAGCCTAGCTGGAGGGTTGTATAACCTTAATCAGAGGTTGTATAGCCCATGGGTCTGAGCTTGTTGCTATAGGAGCCCATCTCAAACATGCTCTCTTCATTTGCTTCCTTAAACTCCCAAAACATAACAAAAACCATTCTAAGGTCACTCCCACCCTAAGTTTTGGTCGACCTACCATGGACTGGTCTTTCTGCTTTCTACTACCTTTCTTTTATTCAACTTGTTGTGCACTTTTTGTGGGCAGCTTGTGACTTATGAAACACCACTACTCATACTTTACACTTTGGAGATATATAGATATGCCCTTTGCTAGAGGAGTGTGGTGTTATTCTTGATTGTCGCGTCACATCTGCAGATCGGATTATATTACCTCACTTGGATTACCCGTATGTTAGGAAGATGGTGGAGCTGTTTGACTTGCGAGATAAGAATGTGCCTAAGTTTACATTAAGTGAGGAGAAGATTCTCATAGCCTCTTTCATCATTGTTTTCCCTTCTAGGGGTCATACTCGAGCTGCTCAGGCCCACATTATAGTTGCTATTATGATGTGCAAGTACCTATTTGAGAGGGAGGATGGGGAGATTAATTTGTAGATCCTTCCATTCTTGGAGGGGGTTGAGTTAGGGAGAACTCTAATGCCGATGATTCTGAGCCAAACTATTGTAAGGTTTGACAGAGCATGTTTAAGGGTGAGTGATTCCTTCACAAGAAGCCCAATATTGCTTTAGGTATGAATTTTCTTGTAGCCTTTTCTTCTTTTTCTTTTTCCTTTTTCTTTTTTTTTATTCTTTTTACTGCCTTAACTTTTTCTTGGACTGCCATTGCATGTTTTCAATCCAGTTGGTTGCTCAATTTTACTTAGGTTGCCCTTTTGAATTTTTAACCTAATGAGAATTTTTCTTTTTCTTTCTTCTTTTTTTTCTTTTTATTCTCTTTTCTTTTTTCAAGTATGCTTATAGGAGAGGCTAGGGCTATTAGTTGCCCTGACTATAGACTCGAGGCTTTAATATTTATAACATCACTCAAATTGCCACTTGACTAAGCCAACCAACACTAAGGTCGAATGGATGTCCCACATCCCTATTACAGATATTAACTGGAGCTATCCTTAGTGAAACCTATCGCTTGTCACTTTATGGACTTACAGAATCTGGGTCATCCTCATTTCCTTGACTTCAGGCATATTTTACAATCCTACTTGCATACATCATCAGTTTAACGCCCCCTAATTCAAGGCACAATTCCTCCCTTTATTTGTTGAAGGTCCTTTGTCCCAACGCTTCTAGATAGAGTCGAAGCCATTTGGATGAGTCATTATATCTATGACTTTTTATACTGGTCGAGACCCTTAGCGTGATGATGATGCAAACTACATGACATGGTTGCATGGCCCTTAGATATTAGGCATCACATTAGTTGATGACAAACAATGATCTTATAATTAATTTTAGTTCAAGGACATGCATGATTGAATTCACTTTAATTATGCAAATGCATTTTCTTTTGATATTATGCTTAAAACAAACCATTTACACATTGCACATTACACATTAATTGAATGCATGACTTCTATTTTTAACATGGGCACACTAGATTATCTAATTATCTTGCTCAATGTCTCTGTTTTGTTGACTCTCCCCTCATTCATCCTTGCCTTCTCTGTCGTCACCTAGCTATCCTATTGATGGTCTCCTAGTGTTTAGTCGCTGCTCTCTCTACTTTTGCTATTTTATCTATTTTTAATGCTCTAATTTTTGCCTAAGCCATCCTTTTGGGCTTTCAACTTAGCGAGTTTTTTTCTTCTTTTTTTATTCATGTCATAACTTTTGCCTAAGTTGCCTATTCGGGTTTTCAACTTAGTGGGCTTCTTTTTTTTTCTTTTTCACACCTTATAGAAAATACTTCTTGAGCTGGTCTAGATTCACTAGGTTGGAGAATTTGTTCCCATCCATAACTATTAATTTCACTGTTCCACCTGAGTAGATTTGCTTGACCACGTAGGGACCTTCCTAATTTGGCTTGAATTTCTCTCAGGGATCCTAAGTTAGCGGTTAGACTACCTTTAGTACCAAATCACTAACCTTTATCATGCTTGGGTTGACCCTCTTGTTGAATGAGTTGGCTAGCCTTACTTGATACAACTGGATGTGATACAGGGACTTTAGTCTCTTTTCTTGGAGTAGGCTAACTGTTCAAATCTACTTTTCACCTATTGGTACTTAGGGGTGTTAGATTTGATCAATAGCTGTAAAGACTTCACTTTTAACTCAAATGGCAGTATTGCCTCCATTTCATAAGCCAAAGAGTATGGTGTCATCCCTGCTGACATCCTTGCCATGGTTCGATAACTCTATAAGGTAAAGGATAATTTCTCAAATCAGTCTTTGAATGTCTTAACCATCTTTATAAAGATGTTCTTAACATTTTTATTTCCTGCTTTCATTGGTTTGTAAGCCTGCGGTCTGTAAGTTGATGATTTATGGTTAATCACCCCATATTTTCTCAACATGTCCTTGACCTCTACCTGAAAATGAACACCATTATCTATAACAATATGGCGCTGCATGCCATAGCAGTAGATTAGGATATTCTCAATGAATCGTACCATTTGTTTTGCCCCTAGCTTACTGAAGGATTTAGTCTCTACCCACTTCAAAAAGTAATCCACTATTACCATAATATACATGTGTCCCCTTGTAGACATTGGCCTGATTTCCTTGATCACATCAATGTCGCATGCTGCAAATGGCTAAGGTGAGGTCAAAATCTATAACTTTATCAATAGGAAATGACTGAGGCTACTATGAATCTGACATTCGTGACAACTTTAAACCTTCTGAATACAATCATGCTCATAATAGTCCAATAATATCCCAATCTTAAAATTTTCTTTGCTAACACCATACCATTTATGTGGGGACCACTAACCCTTACGTGTACCTCTTCCATGACCTTATGGGCCTCTTCCTTAGATAAACATCCTAAATGAACCTTGTTAGCCATTCTTTTATGCATTACCTTATCGTACACCATAAATTATGAAAATAGCCTCCATATCACGTCCTTACCCTTCTTCACAGCCCTTTCTAGGTATTTGCTATCTTTTAAGCACCTTTGTATGTTGAGGGCATTTTCTACTGACACTTGCATAACACCTATACCCATATAACATGATGTCCTAGACCAGAGTGTGATAAGTGGCCTCATAGGCATTACCCTAAGCCCTTCCTAAATGGAGACCAAAATTGCCAAAGTATCAACCATTGCATTTTCTTCTCTTGGTAGATGATGAAATGTGATCCTTAAAAAATTATGCATCAACCACTTTATATGCTCTAGATATGGGCTTAAACATTCTTCTTTCAACTCTTACTCATCTGTTATCTATGAAATGACCAACAATGAATCCCTAAACACCTTTACTACTTTAACCCCTATTCACTTCAGAAGTTTAAGTCCCAACGCATATACTTCATACTCGACCATGTTATTAGTCACTTTGTAATTGAGCTTTTTAGCTATAGAAAAGAGTTCTCCTACTGGCAAAATCATAATTACCCCTATGCCTACCTATTTCTTATTCACTGATCCATCAAAGTAAACTCTCACCCAAGAGATTTGATTGCTCCTAACCCCTTATCTAGAAACTTGGGAGGCTCAGACTCTTCTTCTTTAAGGGGTTGTCATGCCAAATACTTTGAGACTACCTATCCTTTAATCACCTTCTTGGTTACATACTTAATATCAAATTTAGTCAACATGATTGACCACTTTGCCAATCTTCCCATTAGGGAGGGGGCCTTGTGGAGGTATCTAATTGGGTCTAGCTTTGAGATCACCTCTATTGAGTATGACTGAAAGTAATGCCTCAACTTTTTCATTGTCCAGACTAGTGCCAGACAGGTCTCCTCCACCTGATTGTACTTTTCTTTATAAGACAACAAATTCTTACTAAGGTAATATACTGTGTGCACACTCCCAGCTTCATCTTTTTGAGCTAACATTGCATATATAGAACTATCCTCCATTATCATATGCAAAGTTAAAGGAATTCTAGGCCTTAGTGGCTTCAACACTGGTGGGTTAGTCAAATACTCTTTTATCTTTTTGAAGGCCTTTTAACACTGCTCATTCCATTCCATTGGCTGATTCCTTAACAACTTGAAAATGGCTTCACAAATGGGGTTCAATCTTGCTATGAACCGGTTGACATACTACAAACGACCTAAGATGCCTCATACTTACTTTTCTATCTTAGGCATAGGCATTTCCTAAATAGCCTTTACCTTATTTGGATCCACTTCAATACCTTTCTCACTAACCATATGCCTTAACAACTTATCGAAGGTGGCCCCGAACACACACTTTTTAAGATTTGGCCTAAGATTGTATTCATTAAATATCTTCAAAAACTTTTCCAAAGCTTCAAAGTGTATTTCCCTAGTCTTTGATTTCACCATCATATCATCCACATACACTTTCACCTCTTTATGGATTAAGTCATGCAGTAAGGCAATTGACATTCATTGGTAGGTCACCCTTACATTATTTAGCCTAAAAGACATCACCTTGTCTGTGATAGCTATGATAATCTAATGATACCTAAATAATCCATCCATGAAGGAATACATGACACAGGTTACGACACTATCAAGCAGTACGTAAATGTGTGGCAGAGGAAAGTCATCATTTGAGCATGCCTTGTTCAAATCCCTATAATCAACACACATTCATACTCTTTCATCCTTCTTTGGTACTGATACTATATTAGCTAGCCATTCACGGTAGTCTACCACCTCTAAGAACTTGGCATTCAACTACTTTGTTATTTCTTCCTTAACTAATAGGGCCCATTTGGATATCATCCTTCACATTTTTTGTTTCACTGGCCTCATATGTGGGTAAGTTGAGTTATGTGTTCTGCAATTCTCCTATTGACCTCTGACATGTCTTCATATGTTTAGGCAAAAACCTTTTAGTATTTTCTGAGTAGCTATTCAAATTTCCTTCACTCCTTTGGTGTGATATCACTAGCAATGAGTAAGATCTTTGAATTTTTCTATGTGCCATTGTTAAATGCAGTAGTATTGCATAAAATTAATGTTAAATATGCTCATGAAATGATGCATGCCATGCACACTAGCAACATGAAATACATCTTATAAGTAAGCAAACTCATTATTCATTGCCTTAAACTTAGAAAGAAATACATCATCATCCTCAAAGAGACTAGAAATAAGAACATTAATAGTATCAAGAAAGTCCTCTTTATCTGGTTGGTTAATTGGAGCTTCTTCCGTTTGAGCTTTTTTCACTTCTTCATCCTTCACTCCATCATTCAGAATCTTAAGATTACCATTCTGTAAAAGCTTTCCTTCTTTGCCATCATTTGTTTCGACAATGGCCTTGATAACCCCTTTAAAACTTTATTTCATTTGGTTATCCTATAACTTAATCTCTATAGATTTTGCCAATAGACTCCATTTGCCATGGTAGGCTCAATTTCGACCACCAAATTCTTTTTTTCCTCATTGCTTACTTCCTTAATGGAGTTCACAATTATGCTTTCAATGTCTTCTAACTTTATCCCCATATCGGTAGCTTCAGTGAACTTGTAAAGACCAATATACTCCTATTCTGAGTCCACAAATGATGCATTTCGTCTCAGTAAGTTGGACCCTTTTTCTACACGATCTTCCCCAGTGGCCTAAAAGTTATACTCTAGTGCATATTGCTTCTTCTATTCATCAGTGGCCTTTTTCTTATCCTTCAATGGCCACGTAAATTGAGGAGCATATAGAATCGCCCACTGACTTGACTCCTAACCCTCTATTATCTTTGCGATTTATTTTCCCTTATTCTTCTTTTTCTTCTTACCATCCTTCTCTTCCTATGAGTCTTGATAATTTTAATACCCCAATTCGCCAACATTTAGCTGGAAAGAGGCTTTCTCAAGTTTGTTCATGTCATTGCCTAATGACTTCTTACTATTAATGGTTTCTTGCTCCATTTTTTTAAGAACTTTGCCTTCTTTCATAAAAAAGTCTGATTGTAGCCCTCACAAATATTTCACTTCTTGCTTTGACTCTTATAGTTGTACCCCAATCCTTTTTCTAATAGTTTCTCTGGTAGCTCTGATATGCCAGTGAAATTCTTCCTTAACCCTTGCCTTGAAAGGATGTTCATTTCCTTCATAATCCCCATTACCTTCGGATCAACCCATTTGTCTATGACTCTGGCAACTTAAAATCCTCAAAGGTGTGAAATAGTCACACTCAAAACTGATACAATTTCCCCAAGCTAAGCAAAGTTGGTGACAATCTCTCTTTTATAAAGGATTTTAACTTTTTAGTGAATAGTGAGGATGATACCATGGCCCCCCTAAAGTGATAAACTAATTAGAATGTCAAAAACTGTGAACTCCACCATGGCCTCGACTACTCCTGTTTTCATCATAGTCTTGAATACACTTGCAGTTGACCTTCTAGTATCATCGTAGGCCTTAATAACACTATTAGAAGCCTGCAAATCCTTTTAAGATAACTTAAACTTGTGCAATAACTTTGTTGGACAAATGTTAATCCTAGATCTTTCATTCACCATCACACATGGAGTACACCTTCCTTTCATTTCAGCTCGGATGAATAAAGCTAAATTATGATCCCTTCCCTCTAATGGTAAATCCATATTTGAAAAGGTGATTTTACCCTTATGAGTCACCAGTGCAACAACATCTCATGGAATAACTTCATTGAAAATGATCAAACTAGATAGAGCTTCTATCATAGCCTTCTCATGCTCTAAATAGGTGATAAGCAATTCCCATACATTGATCTGAGTTGGTACCTTCTTCAACTGCTTCATAATAGGATTTTCCTCCACTTTCTCCTTCACTACAAGTTCATTTGTCCCTTTTTCAACCTTGGATCTTTAGGAGCTTCCTTATCAAGATAGAATTTTCCACTACGAGTCACATGATTCACTTGCTCGACTTCCTTTTCTTCATCGTTCTCCTCCTATAGCAGAATAATTTTCTCCTTTTGCACCTCTTTTATCTCCTCATCTAAGCTTTCCCATGGATAGATAGTGTAAACTATTAAAGCCTCCTTTGCAACCTCTTCTATAATGGCCATAATAACTTTTTCAAGAATCCCAAAATCTATCATGAAAGTCCCCTGATTTGGGGGAGGAACATTATGATAGTTTAGGAGAGGATTCTCTCGGATGTTAGGCCTTTTAAAGTTTGGTGGAATAATTGTCATATTGTTGATAAGGTCTTGAATCTCATGCCTCAATCTATAACAGTCATCAGTGTTATGACCCACTCCTTAATGAAAAACATAGTAGGCATTGGTGTCATACCCCCATAAGGAGTGGATTAGGAGGTGGTCTTAATGCTAAAGGCTTCAACAACCCTTTTTTATGTATCCTCTCAAATGCCTTAGAGAAAGGCATTCCTAAGTTAGTAAATTATCTCAGCACCTTTACTGCATTAACATTGGTCATCTTGTTCCCTTCTGCTTGGGGCTAGGATGGGTGCTTCTTCTTCCTCCATATTGCCTTATTGACTCAGACTCTAATTCTTCAGCCTACATGCTTGCTTGTCAAAGATCCTTGAAATTCTTAACAAACATTCCTTTAATTTTAGTGTTGATCCCTGGTAAAGACCCTTTCATAATCATTCTAACCTGCTCTCTCTTAGTGGGCCTTGTGGTTGCTTCTAAAGTTGTCTTCTTCCATCTTCTAATGTAATTATTGAAGCTCTTAACAGTCTTTTACTTCAAAGATTTTGAGTTCTGCAATATGACTTCTAAATCAGAATTATAAGCCTCATGCCTTTCAAAAGCTTCTGTAAGCTCTTTCCAAACTTTCCTGACAGTTTTTGGCTGGTTGAAGTACCATGCCTTAGCATATCCTTTTAATGACAACTCAAAGAGCTCCAAAATTATATCAATTGGTACCTCAAATGCTTTCATGACTAACATATATGAATGGACATGGTTTTTTGCATTTTAAATCCTTATAAATTTGGAAAGCTCAGGTGAAAAGAAGTTAGCTGGTAGCTTTTCTGGTTTGTGATCAAACAATTCTTCAATGTCGGTTCCCTTCTCTATGCATTTAGGGGCCAAACATTATGTATCTTCTCTAACTATTTGTTAAAGTCATCAAGTCGAGGGTTCCCCTTCTCAATCTTCACAAATTTGTGTGGGATAACAATAGTGCTTCCAACTTCCTTTGCAAGCTTGCTCTCTTGATACTCCTTCATCTCAAACAAATCATCATCAATCACCATAGGCTGTGGGGTCTCCATGGATGCCTTTTCTTTATTAACCCTAGCCATAAAAGTGTCACCCTTATTGAGCATTTCATTGACTTATTTGTTAAATTCCTTGTTGATCCTCTCTTCCATCTTGCAATTGAAGTTGACCATCAATCTTTCCAAAACTTCTTATGGTATGTTTGGTTCCATGACTGTACCAACCTTTTAGCTTAAACTCAATGTCTTACTTTTCCTCGCAAATCAGTTTCCCTTTCTCTTCCATGAGGGTTTGGATAGAGCTATGATGGTTGCAAGACAAGTGCTATTAGTATGATGAATAAGCAAATAATCAATGCATGTATTCATGATTTGTATATGTCATTTTGCACAAGATCTTTCCAGCCTTATTCTTCCCACACACCAGGTCTATTGGTTTTTTCCTAGATGGGGTCCTATTCTTATACCATGATGGGGCAAAGAATGCACAGGGTTGGCTCAGACTAAGAAAAGTTGAAGCCTCAAAAGAACATATACACAAAGGCGCTAAAAGGAAAAACTCTTTACATACTAAAAAAAACATATATATAAGCAAGGAAAGAAATCTCTGTAAGAAAAGAGGGATGTACATAAAAAGTATTTACATAGTGGGGAAATGGAATACATAAAAAGTATTTACATAGTGGGGAAGTGGAATACACATTTATTTACATATGGGAAATAATTATAATAAAGCAAATGGGATGCATTTATGCTTACATTAAGCACACCTAACCATGTTCTTTGAGGACTTTTACTCTTTCTTGAAGAACTGCAAACAAGTGGGATATCATAGGCTAAGGTACTTAATGGCTCTTATATTCGCCTAATAGTTAAAAGGATTATTATAGTTGATGGCTTCTATAAGCTTGGTGGTCAATTTTCATGGTTACCTATTCAATATACCTGAAGGAACTAGGCTTATGAGTGATGAATCCTCCTCATAATCTCCTAAGTCGGAATGGAGCTTTGGTCTCAAGCTTAGAGAACCATTGATTTGTTTAAGGGCACCTAGTGCTCATGGTGAATTATGAAGACTACATAAATGTAAGGGACTATATCAATAACAAGTTTAACACATTAAAAGTGAACCAGAGATTGAACATGAAGTCAATTTCTAGTCCCCAGTGGAGTCACTACTGTGACCGTTGGCAGATTTTTAGGGTTGCACTTGAATGAGTGAAATCTTAATTGTGACTCTTACCGTTTATTGATCAATACGTGATCGAGACGATGAGGGTCTTAACATTGATGATAACCCTAAGACATAGCTTGTGTTAGATCAAAGAGGGATCCTTTAGGCCTTGTACAAGTTTCAAGACCCATTCATCCAATCGGTGGTCATCGGGGGACCAAACACAAGATAATATATTGGTATTATCCCTCAAGTAATATAGAGTCACCACCCAACTTTGGTCGGGACAAAAATTCTAAGAAGGCAAAATCTAAGCTTAATATAAGTCAATTGGAAGGCCCATTGCGTATTCACCCCTTCAGAGATTAGGTTTGAAAATTGGGTACAACTTAAGAAAGAGGTAAGGCATTCCCAAATCGCACAGATGTTAGGATATGGTCTTCGAGCATCTTTGGTTCACTCTTAACATCTTAACAGAGTAATTAATTAGTTCGATTACAGCCCCTAAACATACATCTAAGCGCAACCATTTAGATAAACCAAGTCATCAAATCAAGAGGCATGAGGTCATATGTTCATGGTATGAGGTAAACATGCATTGTCCATTCATACATAACATCCATTAGAAGGGATGAGGATCATGCATTCATGGTATAGGGTTAACATGCATCATCCATTGACACATAATCCTCTATAATGGGGAGGGGGTCATGCATCGTAATATGGGATCTTAGCATGCATTTGCCATTCATTCACACATATACTCATGTATAATTTGACATGGCTAAGGCCAAGTCCATGGTCTAATCCCAAGCACTCACACTTATACCTAAAACAAGAATCAAGTTAGTAATGGAAAAAAAAAAACAAACAAACAAGCATAGTAAACTTAAAGCCAACGAAAAAAGGGAAATGAAGCTCATGAAGATCACTAATCATATCTTCATAGTCAAGGTGCCTAACATGTATCTATGTCCATAATAGTCACATTCTATCATTACAAACCAAACAATATAGCCCATAACATATATGAATAAATGCATGAATCATGAATATAAAAGAGGATATTGACATGCACAAGGCTAAACATTTGGAGCATGTTAGGTGGCTTAATGCAAAGATTCACTCACTTGAGGTCCTAGAGTCATTGAACCCTTACTCACCTTGCTCATGAGGAGCCAAAATATTTAGGACATAACCTAACATGGGAGTAGTTAGAGTGCCCATAATAATCTAAGGGATTTAAAGACTAGAAAAATACTATTCACATGACTATTCATGAACTCCAACACAAAGAAGGATATCAAGGTCAAGAGAAATTTGAGTTCCTCTTTTGATCATTACCCTAAGGTGTCAAAAGCATAACCAAAAAATAGAACTTGGAACTCAAAGGAAATAAAAAACACATAGCATCTAATCAAGGCATCAAAGAACTAGAAAATACTATTCACATGACAATTATGCATTTTAACACAAAAAAGGATTACCAAGGTCAAAGGGAAATTAAGTTCCTTTCTTGGTTATCACCTCAAGATGTGAAAACATAAGTAAAAACTTTAAAGTTCAAAGGAACAAGAAAAACACACAAGTATTTTAAGTAACAAAAGCAAAGAAAACCATTTTGAAAGTTGGCCAAAACTACATTTTGAAGTGAAAAGGTGTCCTAGGCCATAAAGCCTCATCCTATTCTATTATTAGAATCACTAAACATCTCGAACCCCTCCTCCAAAAATAAAACGAAGAGGACTATACATCTTACTAATAAGGTTATACAACCCTCATTTTCTAGGTTTCAAATCAAAAAAAAAAAAAAAAAAAAAGGAGAAAGAAGAAAGAAGAAAAAGAGAAAAGGGAGTCTCTAGGATGTTCCAATAATGTCTTTGCCCTCAAAAGCTCATGGTTAACTTAATATCCTCCAATATTGGTTAAAGAATGCATAAATATACAAAGAAAAAGGTCTTGTACAACCTTAGAGAGGGTTGGATTTGATTAGCATTTTAGTTTTCTTTATTTAGGAGATGATTTATGTAAAGCAACCTTAAGGTTTTCAAGCCTCCCCTCTCTCTTTAAAATGAGGTTAGATGTTAGATAGGTGCACAGTGCCATAAATGGTTCTGGTTGCACCATGGACGCATCCAATCATAGGACATAAGAGTTATACTGGAATTAGTGTTTATACAATTAAACTTATTCTTAACCCTAATTCTTGGGTTGTACAACCTATGAAACTTGGCTGGTAGTCCCTTAACTAGCCTTCAGCTTGATCTTTGGGCTTGGTTTTGAAGTTCTCCAAGGTTGCCTAGGCTTTTCATCCCTTACTTTGAGCAATTCCCCTTTGCATTATGGTGATTTGGTTTAGTGATTTTTCATCACTAGGGTTTATATACAGAGGTCCAAAATTTGATTCTCATGCCTATTAAGACTTTGATTCCTAAATATAGGTTTTGTTAAAACAAAGTATACTTGACCATCTTAGTAAGAGAAGATGGGTAATGGTGATATGGATAAATTTGAAATGGTTAGACTTAATTAGGTTACCAAAATAATTTTGAACCCAAGGCATTAAGTGGGATAAGCTAAGATATATGATGTCAATATCCCATAGTTATCCAAGAGTTACATAAGATGTAATTAGTAAAGTATTACCTACCTAAATATTCCAAATTTTAAGTGATTTGTCAAAGCTTACATATAATTAGGTGAAATATGGATCTTGGCCCACTAAATATTTCAATTGTTGAAAATTGTAATTAAGGGTGAATGATTTGATAAAAATTTAGTGGGAGTTAATATTTAATAAAATGTTAAGTGTACTCTATATATCTTTGTTGTAAATATGACTAATTTTCTAGACTGGTATAAAAACTTAAAAGTTGTTCTTAAGTAGGAAATGAATGAATATGTCCTAGATCAACCTATTATTGCAAAGCCTGCTGTTAATGCTCCTAGAGCCTAAATGGATGCTCACACAAAGCATCTTAACGACTCAATGGATGTCACTTGCCTCATGTTTAGCAGCATGGAATCAGAGCTTCAAAAGCAACTAATAGAAATGGAGGCTTATACTATGGTGGTCATCTCTAGGAAATGTTCCAAGAGAAGCCCTAAATTGAAAGGTTCAATAACATTTAGGCTCTACTCTCATGCAAGTTAGTAATAGGTAGCTCAGTTAGTCCTCATGTTCTGATGATGAAGGGTCATCCTGATCATTTTCATAATCTGGTCTTGCCATTAGCTAAGAGCTAGTTGTTGATATCATTCTCCAATCCTTGCTTTATGTATAAGATGCATTCATTTTAAACTATAACATTCTTAACATGGAGAATAGTATTTTTGAATTGCATGGGATGCCCAATACTATTGAATTGAACATCAAGAACAACACCAAAGAGGTTTTGATGGTCAATAAGGGGAAAGGTATGAAGAAGAAGGGAAAGGGAAAGAAAAAGCTTACAAAGGACTTAAAGAAGCCTAAGGCCAACCCTAAGCCCTAACCTCCAAAGGAAGGAGTATGCCTTTTCTACAATGAGCCAAGTTATTGGAAAAAAATTGCAAGCTCTATTTATACTATCTGAAAAAGAAAAGGGACATTCAGGTTACTACTCTAGGTATCCATATTATAGATGTAAATTTGTCTATTTCTAAATCCATTTCATAGGTATTATATATTGGATGTAGATCTCACATTTATAACAATGTTTAGGGTCTAAAAAGAAATAGATCTTTGGCCAAGGGTGAGATGAATCTACTAGTTATGAATAGAGCAAAAGTTGTTGCCTTAGTCATAGGAACTAATGAGTTAGCTTTACCTAATGGACTTATTATGACTTTGAATAATTGTTATTATGTGTCTGCTTTAAGAACATTATATATGTTTCTTTGTTGGACATGGAAGGTTTTGAGCCTATTATTGAGAATAATAAATGCTTCATTTCTTATGATGACATGCTTTATAGATATGCTCATCTATCGAATGGTCTTTATGTCCTAACTCTTAAAAACAAAAATGTTGAGTCCATTTATAATATTGATATCGAGAAGTATAAATCTAATGACTTAAATTTTGACTATTTTTGACATTATCATTTAGGCTATAAAAATAAGAAACACATATTAAAGCTCCATCAATATGGACTTTTGAATTCATTTGATTCTAAAGCATTTGAAAAATGTGAATCTTGTTTATTAGGCACAATGACTAAGGCCCCTTTCGTAGGGCATAACGAAGGCTAATGATTTATTGAGCCTAGTACATATTGATGTATGTGGACCATTAAGTTCAAATGTTAGTACTTCATTACTTTCACATATGATTATAGCATGTATGGCTATATATAAGTTTGAATCATTTGAAATGTTTAAAATTTTTAAAGGTGAAGTACAAAACCAACTTGGTAAAAATATTAAAGCATTTCGATTAGATCAAAATGGTTAATATTTAATCTAAGAATTTATTATCAACTTAGGGATTGTAGGATAGTCTCATAATTAACTCCACAAAAAAAAAAATCATAATGGAATGGTGTATCTAAATGGAAAAATCAAACCTTATTAAAAAAGGTTCGATCTATAATGAGTCAAACAGATCTTTCAATCTCTTTTTAGGGGTATGCATTGAAAATTGTTACATTCATTCTAAATAGAATTCCATCTAATGCGGTTAAAAAATGCGATATGAGATATGGACTAGGATATCTCCCAATTTGTCTTTTTAAAGATTTTGGGTTGTGATGCTCACTTGAAGCATCGAATTTCAGATAAATTGGCACCCAAATCAGACAAACGCTATTTAATAGGATATCCTAAACAAACTAAAGGATATTACTTCTATAATACTTTTAAGAAAAAAGGGTTTGTTGCTTAGAATGTATCTTTTTAGAAAGAATGTTCATTTCTAAAAGAATCAGTAGGAGTAAAGTTCAACTCAAAGAAATTCAAGAACCCCAAGATAGTATTGAACTAGAGTAAAGCTCAACTCTAAGAAATTTAAAAACCACAAGATAGTATTGAACCACCTATGGAATCTCATAGGATTCACAAGTAGTTGTTGAACCTATAAAAATATCACAAGCTCTAATAAGGTCTTTAAGAACACATCAAATACTTGAGAGATATGGATTTCTCTTAACTAACAATAGTGAAGTGATGTTTGTGGACTAAATTGAGCCCACAACCTATCAAGAGGTTGTTGATAGTCTATACTTTGAGAAATGGCTATAGGCCATAAGATCAATCCATGTATGATAATCAAGTATGGACTTTGATTGATCCACCTAATGGTTTAAAAACTATTGGGTATTAATGGGTTTTCAAAGAGAAAAGCATTTTAAATGTTTCATGACTACACTTGAATGAGTGAAATCTTACTTACGACCCTATCCTTTTATTGATCATTGAAGGATTGAGATGATGGGATCTTTTCATCAGTAATGACCCCTAAATAAGGCATATTTTTAGGTCAACAGAGGATCCTTTAAGCCTTGCTCATGTTCAAAGCCTTAAGCGAAAATGATGGTCATCAAGGGACCATGGCGGGATAATACATTCGTACCATCCCTAAGAAATGTGGAGTCATCACATGACTTTGGTCATGATAAGAACCTAGGAAAGGTGAAATCAGAACTTAATCTAAGTCAATTAGAAGACCCATTTCGTCTTCACCCCATCAAAGATCGGGTTCGAAAATTAGGTATGACTTGGGGAAGAGTTTAGGCACCCCTAAACCACTCGATTATTGAGATTTGGCCTTCGGGCATCTTTAGTTCATTTTTAATGTTTTAACTAAGTTATTGATTAGTCTAATTATCGCCCTTAAACATACATATAAGCGTAATCCATTTAGACAAACCAAGTCATCAAACTAAGGGGAGGGAGTTATGCACTCATCATATGGGGTAAACATGCATCATCCATTCACACATAACATCCATAAGAGGGGATGAGGATCACACATTCATGGTATAAGGTAAATACACATCATCCATTCACTCATAACATCCATAAGAGGTGACATAATTAAGGCCAAGTCCATGGTCTAATCCCAAGTACTCACACCTACACCCAAAAGAAGAATCAAGTTAGTAATGAATCACATGAAAACAAATAAGTAAAGAAATCTAAAGTGAACAAAGAAAGGAAAGCAAGGTCCATAGTGATCACCATATTATATCTCTATAGTCAAGGTACCTAGTATGTATCTAAGTTCAATATAACACATTTAATCATCACAAACCAAAATTTACTGCTCATAATACACACATAAGTGCATAAAATCATGGATAGAACGAAAAAAATGAACATACACAAACATACCAAACATTTAGAGGATATTAAGCAAGCTAAGGCAAAGATTCACTCAATTGAGGTCATAGGGTTATTGAACCCTCACTCACCTTGCTTATAAAAAGCTAAAACATCTAGGGCATAACCTAACATGGGAATAGTTAAAATGCCCATAACTGTCCAAGGGATTAAAAGACTAGAATAATACTATTCATATGACTATTCGTGGACTTTAGCATAAAGAGGGATATCAAGGTCAAGGGAAACTTGAATTCCTTTCTTAGTTATCTACTTAAGATGTCCAAAAAAAATAAGAAAAATAGAACTTGGAACTCAAAGGAAATAGAAACCAAAAAGCATCAAATTAAGACATCAAAGAACTAGAAAACACTATTCACATGACATCATGCATTCTAACACAAAATTGGATTACCAAGGTCAAGGGAAACTTGAGTTCCTCTATTGGTTATCTCCTCAAGATGTCAAAATAGAAATAAAAGCTTGAATTAAAGTCTAAAGGAAAAAGAAAATCACACAAGCATTTTAAATGAAAAAAGCAAAGAAAACTATTTTAAAAGCTAACCAAAACTCCATTTTGAAGTGAATAGGTGTCCTAGGACATAAAAGCCTCATCCTATTCTGCCATTGGAGTCACCAAACATCCCAAAAAAAACCCCTCAAAATCAAGAAATTTGAAGGGACGAAGATGAAGATTTTCTATTAGATTGCAAGAAATCAGGGTTGTACAACCATTGATATGGGTTGTATAGATCAGGAAAAGGGTTGTACAACCTATTAATAAGGTTGTACAACCCTCATTTTGTAGGTTTCAAATTAAAAAAAAAGGGGGAAAAAGGAAAGAAGAAGAAGAGAAAGAGTAGTCTCTAGGATGTTCCAACATTGTCTTTTCCTTCAGAAGCTCATAGTTAACTTAATATCCTTAAATATTGCTTAAGAAATGCACAAACATAAAGGAAAAAGGTCTAGTGCTACCTTGAAGAGGGTTGGATAGAGTTAGTTTTAGTTTTTTATGTAACGACCGTATTCATATGTGCTCTTATACCAATAAATGTAACGACTAATTGTGTTTACAAATCATGTTGCTCTGATACTAATTTTTGTTTTTTGCTACCACAATATGTAATGCTACAATCGGTACCTATCAGAGCACTCAACATCTAGGATTTGCATGTCTGCCCCGCGTATGCTTGAGCCCTTTCTGATACCAAAACTGTAACATCTAAATTCATTTGTCAAACCAATGACTGTGACATCCATTGTTCTCATTTGTAAATTAGCTTTGATACCACAAATTGTAACATCACAACGTGGCTACAGTTGGTACCTATCAGAGTACTCAACATACGGGATTTGCCCGTCGGCCCCACGATATCATACACACCAAGATTTGCACGTCTACCCCGCGTGTGCTTGAATCCTCTGATACCAACAATTGTAACTATCGTCTTCTATTACAAATCATGGCATTTCATGTTCGAAAATGCATACACATTAAGGTTTATTCATCATACATATATAATCCCTGTATTTAATGTACACATGTGTTAACTAATGTTAGGACCAGTGACCATAACTAGTTCCTATCAAATGTATGTACATGACGCAAGGAGAGAGAGTTGGAATTCAGTCGATGACCTGTATTCCATGTGTCTTTATGCAAGACTTTATGCACCAAAATGTCCAAACTCTATGCTTTAGTATTTGAAAAATAGTTGTGATTTGGTGAGTCGCGACTCAGTGAATAAAAATAATAATCAAATCCTAATGGCATAATGCATAATCAAATATCATCGAGATACATTGCAAGTATAACAATTGGCTATGCAAGTACAAATGCAATAGCTTTATTTTTGTCGTGACCGAGCAAGGCAAACATTGCTCCTGGGATATTCATGTGATTCATGTAACATATGATTTAGGACCTATTGGTTCATCTTCCTGTAATTTGCAAGTGTTTGACAAGTCGGTCACAATTCCCCTTTTAGTTCCATATGCAAGTGTTTATTCACAAATGATATGCCCAGTAATCGTTAAGAGCATTTGATTCTCACTTGGCCTGTATTCCTATGTAACATGTAACAATTCAATCATATATACATGTAATAGAACATAATCATATTATTCCCATGTAACATGTAACGATTCAATCATTCTCACTTGACTTATAATTTTCATGTAACATGTAACAATTCAATCATATATACATATAATAGAACATAATCATATCATACAATTATCATATACACCCATTAAATCCAATTATTATTTCTACTCACCCACATTGAATCCAATTATAGTTTTTACTCACCTTTTGATGTGACCAACCTTTATGGTAGGGCTTCTTCAAAGTATTGAGATCCTAACATTTGATACATACATGGTTATAAGTATATCAAAATGATTATGAATGCTTGGTATGCAGTTATGGCATGATTCATG
>CATIWR010065921.1:0-91406 GCA_949677035.1 Omphalea diandra | reverse complement strand
TTATATATGTATAATTATATTTTAAAATGATATTTTATTATGTTGTAAAATCTTACGATTTTACGATCCGATTTTACGATTTCGATTTTAGGGTCCTCTACCGATTTTAGGGTAAAATCTCGATTTTGACAACCTTGCATGTAACCAAACTAAACCGTCACGAAAATCTGAAATAGTACCAATTCTTCAAAAAAGAGTTGCCCAAAAATTTGGAATGGGACAAGATGGAGATTTTCAAATCCCAAACTTCCTCAGACCGTGCTCGCACTAGCGTGGACCCCATGAAAATGTGCATGCAAGGTGTAATAAATTGTGTATCGCATTCATGTTTTATAGGGGCATCCAATCGTTTCCCATTTTTAAGATGTTATTGGTCCAATTTGAAAATGAATTGCTTAGTTAGTATATTGGTGCCTTTTTCCTTGTGGTATATGACACACTAGCATAGTTTTTCTTACATTTTGCTTTCTTTCTGTTGATGGTGTTTCCTATTTTTTGGATATTCCCGGTTTTATTACATAACAACGCATCAATTTCAAAGATGAAGTTTTTTATTTACTTTTGTCTTCAATTACTAGATAATATTTTTTTTTGAAATTCTTTAATGTACACGTTCAAACGTTTTTGTTTCCATCTTATTGCAGCAAAGACTTTGTGATGCACGTTGGGGGCTCTGTATGGGCATTGGACTGGTGTCCTAGGGCCCAGAAAAAGCCTGTTTCTCATATTAAATGCGAGGTACTTATTTCCTTTTTCTTCTCTCTCCCTTCTTTTCTCCTCTTCTCTTTTTAGTGGAAGCACATCTTTGTCGAGTACTTGATCTGAATGTTGGATTACTTGTGGCAACTTTATACACACCAAGAGAAAACTAACCAGCACAGTTTCTTGTTGTGGAACTTCAAGTAAGTTTGAAGTTACAGCAGCGGATATCTACTATCCATCTTTCATATTAGACCGGAGGACATTATTTTGCTTTCTTTTGTTCTCTTCATAGTTCGTATTGCAAAATGGTTCTAGAAGTTCATTTTGTGATTAGCTAATTATACTTAATTTTCAAGGGAGCAACAGCTTATTGCATTGATTGAGAGAATCTAGCTGTATGCTTTTTTTCATTGATTTGTGCACCATTTAAATGTTTTAGGTTGTGATCATGGATTTTAAATCAACAGGGCTGTCGGGGTCATAACATAACATAATGGCAAATTGATATACAATTTTTACACGAAAAATTGCAAAATATTTCACACTAATGAATATTTGCATAATTCACTAAAATTATGAATTACAATTAACTAATAAATATAAATTCTGCTCTTTAATTTTTTTTGAGTTTTTTAAGTCAATCTATGAAGAATTTTTGAAAGGTAAGTTGGTTGAGTTTTGGTTTGGTACAAATGAAATGGATGAAGAATAAATAAAAGAGGAGAAGAAGAAAATTGAAAAAGGAGAAAAAATGAAAGGGAAATAAAAAAACAAAAACCCAAATGAAAGCTGGCTAGTGGTGTATTTCTGGGTGTTAGCTGATTGGTAGTGCAGAAAAATGGATTGTGTAGAATGTGAACTCTGCAAAAAAAAAAATCTGCTTCATTATGTAATCAGCTGTTACTGTTGCATAACAGTTGTTACTGTTACATAACGGTCGTTATGGATTATGAAAAATTTTTGGCTGTTAAATAGTGGCCATAATGGTAACAGAGGGTAAAAATACCATTCCATAACAGCTATTACGTTACATAATGGCCGTTATTTAATTCCAAGGTTGTGATTATCTTGAATGATACATTTTTTACCATCAAATGTAGCATTGTCTGCCTTGTAAGTAGTGAACTAGACCTATCTGTCAAAATGTAAAACAATGCATGCTCTGATGTTGCATTGTTGAATAAGAAGTTAATGGTATTATTTTGCCTATATAATGATTCATGCTTAAATAACATATGTTCATTTTCCACCACTAGAAGCAAGCATAGATTTGTGATAATTTGATGTTTATGAATGGTATTTAACTCATTGCATGTGAAAGTTGGGTGGGAAAACGGAAAGGGGAATGTTTAATTTAAGCTAAAACGTAGATTTTCAGATTTGGAGATTTCCATCATTTACACACTCAGTCATGGTTAGGGGTGAGTAAAAACCGGACTGGACCAAAAAAATCAACCAAACCAATTTAATTTGGTCAGTTCAGTTCAGTTTTCATTTAAAAAAATTTCGGTTTTCGGTTCGGTTTTTTATATAAAAAACCAAAAAAACTGAAATTATTATTAAATCAAACCAATCTGAATGGAACCAAATTTAAAATATATGTAATTTAGTTAAATCGAACCGAACTGAAATTTTAGAGGTTCGATTCGGTTTTTATATTTGTAAAGTTCGGTGAAATCGGTTTTTTTCAAAAATTTCAGTTTGGTTTTGTTTGGAAAATAAAAAATTCGGTTTGACTAATTTTAGAAAAAAACCGAACCAAATTAACTGAACTGACTGTTTGCACACCCCTAGTCGTGGTTACATTAATAATATGATTCATATCCATATTTTACTGCAATATTTCTGGTTATTTTTTATTTCCTTCACTTTTTTGTTTTTGTTTTATTTGGGTGGTGAGGACATGTTGATGGAGCAACAGCCATAAGATTGATGAGAAGCTTATTCCTTTAATAATGGTCATAAAGTTCATCTGCATTACTGCATACACATGACTGAAAGCAGAATATGTGAGAGATTACCCACTAATGTTATAATTTTGTGTTTCTGCTTACTTCTTTTATCCTTTTCTTTTCTAGTTTGTTGCAATTGGTGCCCATCCTCCCAACTCTTATCATCACAAGATAGGCACTTTGCTTACTGGCAGGGGTATTGTTCAGATATGGTGTATTCTAAATGTCAATTGGAATGAGGAGTCACTGCCTCCCTCGAAAAAGTCTAAACAGGGAACTCAAGATAATGATTCCTGTGGAGACAAATCAACTCTAATAAAGAGGCCAAAAGGAAGACCTCAAAAGAATCAGGCAGAAGAAGATTCCAATAATGAAGCCACAATGGAGAATCCTACTCAATTCAAGAGGCCAAGAGGTAGACCGAGAAAGAATAAAATAGAAGAATCTCCTAATGATGAAGCCACAAAGAGGAATTCAACTCAATTTAAGAAGCCAGGAGAAAGAACAAGAAAAAAGTCAATAAATGAATCTCTTGATAGTGTCGATTGCAACAGCCAATATGTTCAACCCATTGCTATTCAATACCCAGAAGGTTCATCTCAATTGCTTGCTATTCCTGAGAATACACAAGAAAAAAATGTTCAGCAGTATGTGGGAAAAAAACGAAAAAATGTGACCAAAGCGCTGTCTGCAAGTAATTCAGCTCCTGAAACTACCAGGCGGGACAGAAGATTGAAAAGTAAGGCAAGGGCAAGTGGCACATGTACTGGTGTTATATGCCCACCAACATTGACTCAACATGAAGATGATCAATCTTTCACCATGGACCACCAAATACATGAGAACACCATACAGGATTCAAGACTGCTTAATTATGGTTTAGATAATGTTTCTTCAGATATTAATTCTTTTGTTTGTTCTATTCCAAAGGATATTGCTTTGCCAAGACTTGTGCTATGCTTGGCTCATAATGGAAAAGTGGTCTGGGATGTGAAATGGCAGCCTTGTAATGCATCCGAATCCAAATGCCAGCATCGGATGGGTTATCTCGCTGTCTTGCTAGGAAATGGATCTCTGGAAGTGTAAGTCATATTCTTCAGTTATGATTTAACTGCTCACATTTTCTTTGCCATTCCTTCTCATCTATTTCTATGAAGTATATACATAAGAGATTCTTAAAATGGAAGGACCTTCTATGTGTCAGGCACTTGACCATTGGGCGACAGGCCCAGTAGTCCTTAACCTCTTTGATTAGGATATTAGCTTGATTAGGGAAATTGCTTGTCTGTTTTGACTGTCAGTCTACAAGTTTTCAGTGAATTTCACAAATTCAAATAAAATCTTGTGGTAATGTGACATAGACCATCATAGTTCAATGTTGCTGCTAAGAAGGTTTAGAAAGTGGGGTTTGGCAAATGCAATTCTGTAAATTCAAAATATTAATGAACTGGACATTATGCAATTACATTAGCAATTATTGCTTTATTATTTTTACAATAAATGCAAGGCTTGTATTGTTGGTGCTAATTACTAGTTATTGTCTGTTTTATGCTTCAAAAGCAGTGATTTTACGTGTATTGTTTCTTGATCCTCATTATAAAAATGTAGATGGGATGTTCCTCTTCCTCATGCAATGAAGGCTGTTTATTCTTCTTCTCTTAGAGAAGGTACCGATCCTCGCTTTCTGAGACTGGAGCCAGTATTTAGATGTTCAATCACTAAGTCTGGGAATATACAGAGGTAATTTACTTGCTTATTGTCTATCTTAATATTTATATGAAATTCAAATGGATTGAAGGAAAAGTTCCTAGAACCAGTAATATGGACCAAGCATTCAATTTCTCATATGTGCTGTTACAATAATAGATATATGAAAAGTGCACATCAGAAAATTTCATAGCCTTGTGCAAAAACTAGTTAGGTGTGCAAAGGCATGGAGGATGGTAAAAGTTCCAAAACCATACTCCTCATACCAAACACACTTATATAGTTTTTGTTCTAGTCTCCAGTGAAAGCTAAGATTGTTCTGAGTCTCTCATATTTCAACCTTTTCCATGTAGTTGCATTTAGTTGCTCTAAATCTTGACTTATTCCTCTCATATAAATGGGGAGAAAGAAATTGATTTGCACCAGGGAAACAAAGGATAAAAGATAGAAATGAAAGGACTTCACTGCAATATTTGTCCTTGTCCCTCTACGTTAGATATGAGATTTAGGGATTTTGGATTTGAAGATATCTGCACAATTCAATATGACAATGCAGTGAAGATCTTTATTATATTGAAATGTAAAATTGATACAGCTGCAGATTCTTGTAGCATTGCCACGAGTTATTAAGCCACATATTTGTTGATTTTAGTTGTCCTTGGATTATTACTATTCGTTGCTAATTTCCTGTACACTATTTTCCATGCAGCATTCCTTTGACAGTGGAGTGGTCAACTTCATGTTCCCATGATTACTTGCTTGCTGGATGCCATGATGGAACAGTAATATGTCATATCTTGTTTTTGTTGTTGATTTTAACAATATTATGCATCAGACTGCATACTAGTATTTAGAAGAGTGCTATTATAACCTTGCAAACTTGAGAATATCTGTTTGTTTATCTATAGGTGTTCCTGCAGAAGTGCGTGCTCTTTATAAATGGATAGGTCCTTCATTCTTTCTAAAAATTAGGGCATTCATAGAACAAATATTTGTAGATTAATCTCAGATGCATGACTTGGTTCCATTTGCCATCATTTTGAGTCATCCTATCATCTTACATGTCATTGTGAACTTATTATGGGGTCAAAAGTTTAGGATTTCCTTATGATGTATGATAACCATGAAAGTCATCCAAATCTTGTTTGAAATTAGGTTGCCTTGGATGAAACTAGGTTTTATAGGATTTTGTTTTATGAGGCAATGGATAAACAAATGCTGAATTTTCTGGAAGCAAGGTTGGAGAATAAAACATCAAGGGAGCAGTAGGACCAATTCTTACAAAAAGTCCCTAACTTAGGTGAAATATTATGGCCTTATAACCATAAATTGACAAATCCTATCCGTAGAATAATGAAAGGAGCTGAATTAGAGAAGCTGGAAAGGCCAAATCAATCAAACCTATTAACTGGTACAGGATTGTATGACAAACAATATCTTCTGCCACACTATCAAAGTAACTTTGTTTAACCCAAAAGTAACTAACAAAAATACGAAACTTCTAACAAATAGAAGTCTCACTGACCTGATTAAGATCATCAAACACTTATTTTTGGACCAAATATTTCACTTCACTATAAAATAAAATCTGTAACTGCTAGCTTAAGGCTTTCAAAGAGGATTTTGCTTCTCCAACGACGACATAACAATTGCATCAATTTATTTTCAGGTTGCTTTATGGAAGTTCTTTGCAAATGGCACATCTAGAGGTAATGACTTTTTAAGTCTTTCAAATATATTTTATGCTTGCTCCTACGGATGGTTTATGTCCAGGCTCAAGGTTTTGATGTATACAGTCATTTTTACAATTGTTCCTTTATAGATACAAGGCCTTTGCTATGTTTCAGTGCAGATACATCTGCTATTAGAGCAGTTGCTTGGGCCCCAGCTAAAAGGTCAGTTACTACAGTTTTCTTACTATTTTCTGAGTCATAATAATTTATTGATTTTTCATATTCTTTATTCAAATTGTAATTTCTGCTGATTATATTTATTAGTATGGAAGACTGCCACCTGTCCATAGGATCTCTCATCTTAAATAGTTTGCTTGAGTTGTTGATCATTAACAAAGAGATTTGTGTATGTAATGTTGCTTTAATTGTAATTTAAAATCTAATATTGCCACTTTCATGATGTTATTTCAAAGAATCTATACTCAATATTAAGTCATTATCTGAAAATACTTGGGTTCAGCTACACATGCATTTAATTTGTAGTTGCAGTTGTGTGTAATGATAATGGGCTGTTGTGACCATAACACAATAGTAATGGCAAATTGTTTTGCAATTTTTATACAAAAAATTCCAAAATATTGTAAAGTAAAAAATATTTTTATAACTCATTGAAACTATCGATAAACGTAGAGAGTTTTGAGCAAAAAAGTATGTTTTTCTTGGAGGAGAATTCTCCTTTATATATCAAGAATACAAGCTGATCTTTTGCCTTTAAAATAGCTAAACTACCATATACAAATCTGTCTAAAGATATCTACAAATCCTAATTAAGAAGGAAATAAAAGATTACAATCATGAAAGATTTACAAGGCATAGAATCTGCTGATTTTAAATGGCTAGCATAAAATCTGGAGGTATAAAATCTGCAGGCTTTAAATTGCTTTAAACAACCAGCTAATTCCTTTGACAAATATGACTTACAACTAACTAATAAGCATAAAACTATATAAATAACAATATAGCATCTGTAGTTTTTGTCCGAAATTAATAATAAGTTAAATAAGTAACTTTATCAATTAAATACACAATAGATGATAAAAGGTTGTAGTTGATTAATATAAAAATGAGTGTCTAGGAGATTTAAAGTATTGCTTACATTTTCACTTTGAGAATTTTGATCCTATATGCTTGTGAAGAATGACTTAAATAAGTAACTTTATCAATTAAATACAAAATAGATGATAAAAAATTGTAGCAGATTAATATAAAAAAGAGTCTAAGAGATCTAAAGTATTGCTTACATTTTCACTTTGAGAATTTTGATCCTATATGCTTGTGAAGAATGACTATATTGTGATGGTGGTGGATAGTAGAAAAATAAATAAGGAGGCTACTCAATCACAGGTTGACTTGTTGATGAATTCTTTGGAGTGGCATAATTCAATGAGATACAACAAACAATGAACTTAGATATAATTATGATAATCTGATTAATACTTGACTTGTTTCAAAATATTATCTAAACTCTCAATACTAATGTGGGCAGCATAACATTTCGACTGATAGTGAAGTCTACAATGGAAGAAATGTTGTCATTGGAAGGTTGAAGTCAAATGTAGACAATCAAGTACTTGCAATTAGCTTGTGTAATTAAGTAGTTGCTTGAATCGATATGAATGACTACATACATTAAATTGTACAAACGTTTCTTTTTTGCGAAAAAAAGGGAGAATTTGGTATCTCATTGACACAAAAAACAGTTAAATTGATCAATCCAAGTTAATAATTTTTCAATTAGTAAAAGATACAAAGTAAATAGGTGTTTTATCCATACAGGATCTAACATACTGTATCATAATTGTTTATGCTTAATAGTTGAATGGCGGATCCCTTATAGAGAAAGTGCACGTTATTTTCAAGCAATTGCAATCAAATTTTGAGTCAAACAACTTTAGCTTCTAACTGTGAGAGAAATTGGAGTACGTTTTCTCTAATCCACACAAAAACAGAATAGGTTATGATATCAAAAGTTGCAAGCTCTTGTCTTTGTACATTACAACATAAAGTTCAAATTAGAAATGCAACTAGGTTAAGGCAACAAGATTTGGAAAAGAGTTTCAATCCTATTAATTTGGATTACATTTATGAGAAAAATGATCCATTGTCTTCGTATTTGGAAGAAAGAAAGACCTTTGCTTGATGGTAAAACCAATGATTGGTTAAGTAAGGAAGATATTCATGAAGATATGTAAGGAGAAGACATAAATGATGGTGCGGGTGGGGGTGGTGGTGATGATATTAGTGGCGGTGATAGTTGTTGTAGCCAAATAGTTGGATAAAGGTCGGTTCTACTTTTCTTGAAAAGAATTTGTATTATAATCCTCATAATATTGATATTGGTGATTCTACTTCTAGAAATGATCCACTTCCGTCACGCATCTATCTTCAATCTCAAGGTGGTGGAAATGATGGTGAATGTGGATCCAATAGATATACTTTACACATATAGTTTGAAGGGTTTAAATTCAATATTTTTGACGTTCATTGTGATGATTTTGGTTTTCCTTATGCTGGTGACTCATCAAATGATATTATTAGTTCTACAAGTAATTACCTGATGATGTTCCATATCCATATGCTTTGAGTTATGCTACATTAGAGAGCTCATCATCAACTCAACCTATGATTGAGCAACTTCCTTGTTCAAGTCAAGGTGAGCAATTTGACCCAATAAGTTCATTGTTCTACTACTCATTATCACAATATAATCATTTGTCATAAGCAGTCAAGGATCAAAATAATACTCTAGATCCTCCTCAACAGTCTTTTTGGTATTCAAGTACAATCTTTGATCATCTACTCTGTATTCAATTGATAAAGCTGCTTATTTAAGTTATTGTTAATTTTGGACAAAAACTATAGATGTTATGTCTTTATTTATGCAGTTTTATGCTTGTTAGTTAGTTGTAAATCATAGTTTAATCAATTATAAAAGTGTTTCTTAACTTGCAATTTTTCGCGTAAAAATTGTGTAGTGGTTTCATTATGGCCGCGAGAACCCCATTACTTGCTACGATGACAGCAATTGAAATCCATGCCATCACTTGAGTAGAAGTTTTATCTAATTACTGGTCAATATATCTAAACAGAATAAACTTCTAAATGTTAATTAAATTATATGTTTCTTGAAAATGAATTGACACAGAACTTCAAAGTAAAAAGAAAAGGAAAAATCTAAATCATTAGAATTAAGGATTAATTCCGACCAACTTCTGTACTTTATTTTTCGGCATCAAGGATGTAACAGAAACCAAGATAAGATAGCTGTCAGAAATGAAGAACATTTTTACAAAGAACTAAGCTGTCTCTAACAAAATTTTTGGATCATAATCAGTCCTTTGTCCAAATTATCATCTTGAATTTTTTGGGTAAATAGACAGAAAACAAGTGTCTCCTAGATCTACAAGGCACCTAGTTCTGGACCTATTTTCAATTTAGAGGGAACAAGTATACATTGGAACTTATTTGCAAAAGACTCTGGGCCTTGTTATATAAGACTTTATAGAAGACTAATTGACATGGTACAAAGACAATAAATATTAAACTCATCCCATGTTCCACTCCTTTATTTTCTTTTTTTTTTTCTTTTAGTTCTTTTATTTGTATTTTAAAAATCAAATGTGATACACTGCCCTTTTACATTTGATGTAATTGTTTGTATTGTATTCAATAATATAGCCTAACCTAGTGACAATTTGTGTGCATCCCATATGGATATCTTGCATTACCTGATTATATTTTTGTCAAGAAGATACTTTGAAGACTTTCCCTTCGCATCTTTGCTTGTTCAATTTTTTCATTATAGTGTCAATCAAATTAAAGCTTCTTCGTGAGGTATTACTTATCTGGCATCTCATTGGTCATAGAAATTTTGTGGGTTTTGGGTAAGGTAATTATGATAAAATAGCCTTCTTTCTTCTTCTGGTTTTCAAGATTTATAACATGCTACTTCTAACCTATTTTCAGGGATCAAGAAAATGCAAATATTATCCTTACTGCTGGACATGGAGTCTTAAAGTTTTGGGACATTCGGTAAGTATCATAGTTTGTGCTATTGTTAGTTAGTGCTATTCCAAACTTTTTAATTTTTTAATAAATAGTTATTTTTAGGTTCAGTTTACTGGTTATAGATTTTTAATTTGTTGTTTATGCATAATATTAGTTGAACTATTTTCAGCCAAAGCAATGCTTTAAGCTTGTTATGAATTCAAAAAGTTGTTCAATTTGTCATGGTGCTTTCATCTGATTTTCCATCATATTGTATGTTATACCTTGCTTATGGAGTGCTGAAGCTTCTAAATAAGTTGAAAGTAAATTTAATAAGGTGGCATGAATTTTATGAGTGTATTTTCTGAATCCTTCACAGCTGGAGTAGTTGCTGCTGGAGTAAAACACTAAAATGATTAAAAGTTATACCACTTCTGGTCTTCATGGATCTGACATCATTATGATTCCTTGAAAAAAAAAATGTCGGTCTCTTTATGTTCCCTTTAGTTTCCTATGCATTATTAGGTTTCTTTATATTCGATCATGTAGTGTTAACATATATTTGGGTACTGACAAAAGTATTTTATAGTTTGTTTCTGCCTGGTTTATCAGTATTAAATGGACGTGATTCTTTGTTTTTTTTTTTTTTCCCCACTTTGTTCTTCCTGAAGTAGGCATAAAAGCCAGCTGGAGTTGGATTTACTTGATAAATTTTTCATGTGGAAATTATTTTTGTCTGTACTCGTCAAATAGATTTGTCTACATTAGTTGCAAGCATAAGTTAGGAGATTGTGGGCATTCATAATAAACTTTTGGTGTACAGTTTTATAGTAACGCACTAAAGATCTGTAAACTTTTGCCTGTTTCCAGTGATCCGTTCCGACCTTTGTGGGACCTTTCAGTACCAAAATTCGTTTATAGTCTGGATTGGCTGCCAGATCCAAGGTGTGAGATTGATCTTTTCTGGTGGATGGAACATAGGTTGGTGGTTTGATGATAACAGTTTTTCCTACAATTGAACCATGTTTATTCACATTTTCAGATGTATTATCTTATCCTTGGATGATGGAACAATGAAACTCCTCAGCTTGATGAAGGCTGCATATGATGGCCATGTTAACGGAAAACCTTCTGTTGGACCTAAACAACAAGGAATGCATGTTTTTAATTGTTCATCCTTTGCTATCTGGAGTGTTCATGTGTCAAGAGAAACAGGTATCTCCCTCGTGTTTCCAATTCCCTTTGGTTGTATTATTAGAGGATGTAATTGTTTGCTTATTTAATAGAGGATGGGTGGTGTGAGAGTGGAAATAGTATTTCTTCTTTAATATGTTTAATGACGATAGGCATGAGTTATTATCTTTTTAGCTAAAAACAGCCTTGGTTTATACATTAAACTATTGTAAATAGTATTGAGCTTGTTTGGTTTCTCAATGTTTCTATACTCTGGAGCTGCAGTTCTGTATGAAGTTGTTTATGCAGACTACATGTCATAATTATTTAAAAAGGAAAAAGGAAAAAGGAAAATTAATCTGTTGGATCGAAGTTCTGCTTGCTTCAGATTAGGATACTGCCTTCTGTAAATGTCTTGATAAATATTTTGCTTGGCCTCCTTTTATTTTTGCTTTTTTTAAGATCCACTTAATAGGTTGAAGTTAGTATATCTTAATCATTATTTCAATGCACCATCTTATGTTTTCTTATATATTAGCATGCTGCCACGGATCTTTTGTGGCAAACAGTTGTAAAATGTAAATCTTCCATTGGAAATTATGGTGGGATTTTAACCATCCTCTTTGTAATTGCAACTAGAGCAATTAAAAATGCTTCCCTTTCTTAAATTTGTCATCTGATTAACTTATGAGTTACTACAGGCATGGTTGCATATTGCAGTGCAGATGGTAGGGTTTGCCGCTTTCAGGTCAGTTGACATACGAATGTTCTAGTATAACTTCACTCCCCTGTTTTTCCTTCTATCCTGATATCGGTGGTTTTTATTCCATAATTAGATCTATTTTCATGAATTTATTAATGCATAGTGCTAATGAGTGAGAGCCACATTGTATAGATGCATCAATAATGATATGCAAGATGAGTTTGGTAGCTTTTTAAGTGTTAAAAAATTGTTTGTAGGAATACAATTTTTCCCATTTATCATATGATTTCCCTCTTTTTCTTGATTAAAAATTTTTTAGCTATTGTCATTTTTAGTATGAAAGTTACTATCCTGAGTCCATATATGTCTAACATGAAGGCTCATGCACAAAATATACTCTTTAAGGCATCTTGGTGTTTAATTCTTACAATTTAAGTAGAATTATTGATCATTTTTTCTCTGCATTGCTTGTAAATGATCAATAATTGATAGCGTGAATAAGTGATTTATTTATTTATTTTGTCTACATTTGCATTTTCAAGGTTGCTTCAGAGTTTTTCAAAGCTTATTGTGTTCCATATATAATAATAATCAGCTTACAACGAAAGCAGTGGAGAAAGATCCATCCAGAAATCGAGCTCCACATTTTATGGTCGGGTCCCTGAGCAAGGATGAATCAGCTATTATGGTTAACACCCCATTGTTGGATACTCCTTTAACTTCAAAGAAGCAAGTTAACAAGGCCAAGGATGATTCAAGACCTATGCAGAACTGTCAGTCAAATCAGGCAGAAAGAGCAAATGAAAAGAACGCAAAAGCACCAGTTGCAGATAATCAGCCATTTGGTAAATTTTGACAATTTCGTTGCTAGATTCATGTCGTTACATAGCCATTCTTTATCTCTTTTGGATAATAAATTTTTGTTGGGCTTGTGGCAGCCATGTGTAATGACGAAGATTCAAGTATGCAATCCGAATTCGATGAAACATTGGCAGCTTTCAAAAGCCGAAGTAAACCAAAATCCAAAAATGCCAGTAAGAAAATGCTATCCAAAAATGCAAATGAGAAAATGCAAGGAGAGGATCTGGAATTGGTATGCATAGATGAAGAAGAAAACATACCGGAGAGACAAAGTGGAAAGGGAGAAGCTGTCAGTATTCCTCCTAAAATTATTTCAATGAATAGGGTTAGATGGAATATGAACAAGGGTAGTGAGAGATTGTTGTGCTCTGGAGGAACAGCAGGAATTGTAAGATGTCAAGAAATCGTATTGAATGAGACAGATAAACAATTGGCCCGGAAAAAATAACTGTCCGAAAATATTTATCTTTGATTAATAATGTCCTAATTTATGTCATGGTTGGCTTTGAAGTCCAGGCTGCAAAAACGCCTGTGCTGGTTTCTGTTGTCCATGATTTATTTGAAGTGATGATGACCATCAGGATAAATCCGACTTGCCTTGTGCAATTTTTTTTTTTTTTTTAATTAGTTTGAGCTCTAGGGGAGAGGTTTTGCCATTTATTGAGAATTAAACACCAGCTGCCACTCCTAAAATTGTTATCTTTGCAACTAAGCTTGGATTTTGGTTTCATGATCCGTTCTAGATAAATCCAATTTTGGTGTAATTGCAGATGCTCATTCCACAGTTCCAAAAAGGAATAAATATATCGTGCATCTCTTGTTAAAAAAAAAAGAAAGGAATAAATATATTCCAAATGAAAGTTCCGAAATCCAAGCCATCAAACCCTTAATTCTTATAGAATGTACGAAGATTTTTTTTTTTTTCCTACTTTTTTTTCTAGTTCATGTTTTATGAGTACACTAACATTCTCATAGGCTGAGAACCACTATACACCCACCCCATATGAATGTTAATCTATATACAACACTGCACCCAACCTATATGAATTTTTGTTTTTTTTTGGACCAATCACCCTATATGAATGTTGCAATATGTATGGATGAAGCATAAGTCAATAGAAAGAAAATAAAATAAAAGAGAAATTAATTATAATCATATTTGACTATTTAATTTTTTAAAAATGAAGGAGAATATTCCCTTCATTCCCCTTGAAGACAGTGAAATTGGTCATCCTCTAATTTGGGTATAAAAAAAATTTAATTCATGAGAAATAATGATAATGTATGTACATTCTTTTTTCATCTTTGAAATTTAGACTTTGCCGTTTATATATGAACTTAGTCTTATTTTTTAATATTTTTTATTCCTTCTCCTACTCATCGAAATAAAATTAATGCATTTCTCCTCATTTTCTATTAATGACTATTTATTATATAATCAAATACAAATTGATCCTCCTTCTTCAACTCTTTTCTCTTTAAAATACATTTCCCTCTCCTCCCCTCCCCTCCCCTCCCCTCCCCTCTCCTCCTTACTGTCATGTATAGTGTTAATATATAGATTAATTACTTTAAACTTTTAATTTTTATCATATTTAATTAAGTCGCTCTTTATTTTTCAATATTATACTAAGTCATTCCTTTTATTTACTCTACCGACGTTAAAAGACTTTTTTCATTAGTAAAAGAAAATCTTGTCAACAGTAAATTTTGTATTTTATTAAGTTAATTATATTGAATTCCTAACTTTTATCATATTTAACTAAATCATGTCTTATTTTTCAATATTATACTAAGTTATTTTTCATATTTACCTCATTATACTAGAAAGTTATTTCAGCATTTATATGAATTTAATGGAAAAAATAGTCTTCTAATGCTAGAATGACTTTAAATGCTAAATTGACTTTTTAGTGTAATGAAACAAACTGATGAATGAATTAATATATTATTAAAAAGTAAAAAATTACTTAATTAAATATGACAAATATCAAAAATTCAGAATAATTAACCATTATATACACTGTATAGGGGAATGAATATACTGATCGCGTAGCCGAATGAGAAAGAAATGGATATAGGCAGTTATCCGATATGCCCAGCCAATGAAAAGCTGAAGAACCCATAATTAATGGGTACGGTCAACCAATAAAAGGCTTCAGTGGCCCACTTGGAGTTATGGGATCCAAACATCGACCCATATCCATGTGTTTCGAGTTTCATTAATTGGAGGATCAGACATCATCTTCAGTTACAAGTCTTACAAACCAGAAAAATACTAAATGAAATTCCTCTCATTGGTTGCAGTAACATGAAGCATCGTAATTGAACAAGAGGACAGGAATAACATAAAAGGGCCTTTAGTACCTCATGCTAAGTTACTCATTCGCTTTTCAGAAAATGTTGCGTCTTACAACATAATGTTAAGATTCCAAATTCTGCTTTCGCTGCCCTTCCTAACTCAACCCGTCCAAATGGCAGCAATATTTCAGTTTACATACATACCAGTCCCTCACCCTACTTTCCACTAATACATTTCTGCTATAGTATTAAAAGAGTAGCCGTGCATTATAAGAGGGCCAACAACAACTGTCCCCAATACAACGAAGATGAAATAGAGGAGCCTCGATCATGAAATCTAATAGCAGTCATAGATGTCTTTTATCCAAAAGCCTTCTCTATTTCCATATGCAATTCTGAAATCTTATACCAGTCATATACATGCGTCTCCCCCAAAAGGGCACCTCTAGTTTCCATATGCCATTCTGAACAAGGTTAATTGCTCAAGCCCAAAAAACTCTCATTTGACCAAGAAAAATCTACCTTCAAACTTCAACAGTTTGTCCGACATTAGTGGCTGTGGAGATTTTTAAATTTTGTGAGCTCCTTCCTCCTCCTCCTTGCCTCTGCTGCCGCAGCTGCATCCACTAATTTCTTGCTTGGGAGTTTTAATGGATCCTGACTCTTTCCTGGTAAAGCCCTTATTGGTTGCCTAGGTTTTGTACAAATTCCATCAGTATGTGGAACAAACTCTGATTGATGTCCATTCTCTTTTTTAACAGCAACTGTAGGTAGAGTAGAACTACGTGTTGGAGGATTAAGAACTGTTTCATTCGGGTAGGCTACACTTTGACTACCTTCATCTGGGGAAAATCCTACTGGCATCTCATTAAGATCATTAATAACTCTAACTTCAGATGAGCCTGCAGCTTCTGATTTAACCTTGTTTAGCAAAAAGGAAAGTTGGTTCTCCATAGGTGCAGCAGCTTTACTTACAGAAGTTCCATCTTGCATGTGTTTCAAGCCAGAGGAGAGCTGAGGGTGGACTGCGTTTCCATTATCAGGAACTGGGAAGAACCAAGGACATGACACTATATATAAGGGAGTTCTTGACCCACTGACAATCATGGTTTCCTGTTGCTGCTGAGATGAATCAAGCTCTCCATTAGGTGGCATGGAAATGTTTGATGGAATGACTACAGAATTTTGAGGCCCATTATTTGATTGGATAGGATTTGAAGACTGAATGACAATGGCATTTTGTAGCCCATGATGTGATCGGACAGGATTTGAGGACTGAATGATGGAAGACCAGCAAAGTGGTGAAAATGGATGTTGGTTATATAAGAGCAATGGGCAATTTGCAGCTGCAGTAGTATGATTCTCAACATGGCTTGACTTGCAATCTCCCGGTGACTCCTCCATCTTAGGTTTTATTAACTTAGACATCTGACAAAATTATAGAAAGCATAACAGAGGAATAAGAACAACTTATAGTATTAGATGTCTCTCGGTGTCAGCCATGATTTTAGATCCAAGGAAAGGGAGGAAAAAATGAAACCGCATCTCACCTGTGCCTTTAGCTGCTTATTTTTGGACTCCAAAGACTGATACTTTATTGAGGCCAATTCTTTTTCCTTCTCAGCATAAATTTCATCAAATGAGAAAAAGTAAATTTTAGCAATCCAATAATTTTTTGCAAGCATAAAAAGGTTAAAAAACTTGGGACCTAAATGTAAGTATGAAAAAACTTTAAACTTCCAACCAAATTCAAAAATATGTAAAACTTAATATAAGAAAGGAAAAAGAAGGGGAAAAAAGAAGAAAAAACAAAAACTACATTGTTGGAAGATGTTGATAATTATTGGAAACACTGCTTACCCTCTTTAATGTTTCATTCTCCCATGCTAGATCAGCAGCCTTTTTAGTTAACGCCTCACAGAGAGCCTGAAGTAAATGAAAAACGAAGTGACAAATACCATAATAAAGAATACCTCTGCTTGGTCTCCAATAATGCACTTCAAATAAAGAAGAGCATACAGCCTAATATGTAAAAAGCATGAATACATGAAACACAATCTACGATCTATCCAATGCAGAAATCAACGCCCTTCAAGATAATGCACTTTGTCTTGATCTCAGAGTTGTGCTTCAACAACTATTCCCTATGTTAACATCTTTTTGTTAAATAGATTTTCTATTATTGCACCTTATGAAATGAATCAGACTTTTCTTCATAAGAGAACAAATTTCATTTTGAAAGAATAGAGGAGAGTACACCGTGGAGGACATGGGTCCTACAAGAACTCAACAAACAACTACAAACAGGAATATGAAAACAAGCTAAAAAAACCCTTTGATCAGGCAGGATATCGCTGAAATAAATTCCCCTAAAAAAGCCCAAAAGCATATGCCTATATCAAAGCCAAAATTATTTTATATAAGTGAATTTGACTTTTATATCACAGTTATTGTATTTCCACTAGCGACAACCATAAGCTGACTTTTATCAGAATGATATATTTATTCAGTTGTTAATCTTTACTTGGGTAGAAAGTACAAAGAAAACAAATTATATTTGTTATTACCAAGGGATTACTTACAAATAATATCAATGAATGAAAACTTTGAATTATATTTTACACATTTTTTCTTTTGAAATTTATCCATATGCATTTTTTCATTTAAATGAAAAGTTCTAACACACAAAAAGAGGGTGGTGCCGTGATAGTAAGACGCCAAATGAAAATAATACAATGTTCAGTCATCTATTTCTATCAAGCATAATAAGACATCTACATATAGTTGGAGTTGCATAGAATAAATCAACAATCAACTAAGGAATATCTAGGGCATGTTCAACCAGGTAGAAAGAGATGGCTAACATTTCTTTTTACTCATAGTCGTCATATTAATATAAAATACACAAGTCAAGAAAGTCCATTTTAATCATCCTACATAAATTAATGAAATTGGAGTATTAGATATCAGATATGCCTAATTACTGAAGAAATGGATGGAAGGATCCTAAAGATCGATCTTAGGCACAGCCATTTAACAGTAAGGAATAAATGAAAGCAAGACCGGACCAGATATTATGAGTATAGAAAATTTTGCAGCTGCTGTTCAGAGAGCTATATGAAGCAGAACATGTACCACTACCAAATCCAGCAAAAATATTACCTGCCTACGGCGAATCGTTTGTCTAGCTGATTCTCGATTTGCCAATATCCTATGTAGTCGCCGTGCTTCTTTTTCAGTCTGAATGGGAAAGGCTTCAGTTGCTTATAGGGATTGCCAAGAGAACATGGCTGCGGAATATACTTTTACCTCAGTTAAATTATGTCTAGACCTGCTGCTTCCATACGATGGATGACTTCTCACACAACCTAGACTTGGTTTAGGCACACCTGTATCCAACTCAGTCTTTGCAGGATTTGTCACAACATTTCTACATGTTGATTTACTGTGTTGTTGATCTGCAACTGCTCTATCCTGCTATAAACAAAAATATTTTTCAAGTCCTGCAGAAAATACTCCAATTTTTGGTGATAGATCATTATAAATGCTCAAGGAAACTACCAGTGAAAAATATCAGACAAAGTAGATTGAGTCAAAGAAATCAGTATTAAGACATCAAGAGCAAAAAAGCAGATTGCATCTCCTCCTTTTTTTTTTCTTTTTTTTTTTTTTTCTGTTCTTTTAGAAGTGGAATTCGAAGCAAAACTCAGGAAAAAAAAATTCCAAAATCTGATAAACCATGCTCACCATAGAAGCAAATACCAAGAAATAAAATCAATCATCACAAAAGAAGGCATAGGTTAAATCAGTAGACCCTAATTTCTATATGTTAGGATTTGATTCAAATTCCTAGTGAGATTTGAAAAAGGCCTCCCTATTTATTTGGGAGATAAAGATTCCTCAAGTAGATTCCTACTCTTTTGTGGTGCAGGACTCCTATTTTTAGAATTATTTCTAGTTAGATGTGGATTGTTATTAAAATAGAGGACTAACTTATAAACAAGAGTTTTATAGAAATTTTTTTGTTTTTTGGCTTCTGCCCCAGTAGGGTTTTGCTCATTTTAGTTGGTGGTCGCTGGTCTGTGGTAGTTAAAATAGTAAAGTAAATAATCTAGTTCTGTCAAAGAGGAGAATGAGCGGGATAAACTATGGATAGCGCAGATAGTGTTGTCGTGGTAAGTTGAAATCATGCATGAGCCAAAATGCATTGTGTCACTAAGATTGATTATGCATATGAGTGTAGTCTCTCAGGTGTAATGTGTTAATGGAATTAAAAGTATCTTTAAGCTTACAAATGTAATTGTTGCTAATGAAGATGTCATGAATGTAATTCTATTGAAAAGGTGAACCATATAAAATATTGTTGTGTTTATTTGTTTTTTTTTTTTTTTTTTTTTTAATTTTATGGGTTTGCATGTTTCAGCATTCACAATAAATAAGATATATATGCATAACACCATACCTAAAATACAAATCAAAATTCAGTCAACATTTAAATATGTATAATGCTACATTGTCCATATTCCATAACAAAACTTGCAAGCTCGATCACCAACGAGTCTCAACTTAGTGATGCTCAAGTTGTTTCCAATACCATATGTATATATATAGTAGTACTAATGGCTTTGTTTGTTTCGCAGATATTTTTCAGAAAAATATTTTCCACATTTTCCTTTATTTTGTGTATCAAGAAAAATTAATCAACGACTAATATTTTCCTGATCAAAGGAAATCTATCATCTTTCAGAAAAATAATTTTCTATTTTTAAAATAAAAAGTCATTTTTAGAATTTTGACAAACTTATTCAAATAAAAAAAAAATTTTATATGCACTTATGTTTAGTATCTTATTATCACTAAGCATTCAAGTGATTGCCAGAGATGGGAGGCATTCATAAAAATAAAATTTTTAATGTATTTTTTTATTTATGATTTAAATTTTATTATAATATTATAATAAAAAATACTTTTTATATTACATTTCAAACATCAAAAAAATATATTACCCGAAAAATGTTTTTCTAGTCAAACAAGTTATTCGGAAACCTCAGTTAAATAAATATGAAGTTAAACAACAAAAACTTGGGAAAAGGGGGGGGGGGGTGTTGATTGGAGAATTGAAAAACTAACCGGAGCGATATCCGGATAGGTAAGGACGGAGTCAAAAACTGCGTAAGAAACCGAGTAGTCAGGGTGAGGCGACTCGCTCTTGACTCGCTTCTTACCTTGTTTCCCTTTAGTCCCCCATTTCCCGCCGGAATCACCGCTCCCAGTCTCTCTCATCGCCAAATGCGCCAAATCTGCCAGCGCCTCCGCCGCCTCCATCTCTATCCTCACCATCCGATCCCCCGCCCACGACGACGAAAAACTGCCTGACGACGACGAACTCCTCGAACTCGAACACCTGTCCATATTCATAACCCAAAAAATCTCTCCCTCCCCCTTCCCCAAAAAGAATCTCGAGACAAAATCTTGAATTCGTACAGGGAAGGGCAGAAAGAGAAAGGAAGAGAAGGGCTACTAGTGGTTAGCTTAGCCCACAGATTCTGTACGATTGCCACTTGTCACGCCAGCTCACTTACTACATCTTTGCTGTTGTAACTGTGTCGCCACGTTTCATTTTTGGCCCACGTTGGCCTAGACCCCACTGTCGCAAGTGTGAGATCTCACACGTTGGGAGGAATATGGGTTGCGATTTGGGAGACATGACCACGACGCAGTATGGGTAAGGGGTGAAACGTTTCCACGCGGATTGTGTTGAATTTGGCGTCTTCTTTTCCGCTGGTTTTCGCGGTTTTGTGGATTGTTTTGAACAGTTTGGGGAAGTAGAGATTACGTGGAAGAAGGAGGGCCATAACTTTAAGCTTGTGATTGGGAGAAGGTAAAATAAGGGAAGCGAGAAATAAGAGAGGAAAATAAGAAGGAATGTTATTTTTCCTTGATTGGGAAGGGGAGGAAAATAGAGGGGAGAGGGAAATCATATTTTCCCTCATTTCTTTTCTCTTCAAAATGGAGAGAAAATATTGAAGGAAAAGGAGATTTTGCAAAAATTATCATCCTACTCCTGGATATTATACAAAATTATAGAATCTGAGTAAAAACCGAACCAAATTGAAAAACTGACTGAATCGATCTGGTTCGGTTCGGTTCGGTTTGATTTCTTCATAAAATTGGTTTATTCAATTATATTATTTAAAAAATTCGGTTTTAGGTTTTTGGTTCGGTTTTTTATATAGAAAACAAAAAAATTTGAATTAACTGAAGTAATTAATAAATCAAACCCATTTGAATCGAACCAAATTTAAAATATATGTAATTAAATTGAAACAACCCGAACCAAACCTATCGAATCAAAGTTGCTTAATTTGTTCTCATTTTCACTCGAAAATTTCAGATTAATATTTCAAAATTTAAAAAATATATTTAAAAATATTTTTGTTACTTTTTGATATTTAAAAAATATAAACCAAGCTATAAATATATTTTTTTACCATTTCAAATATAAAAATAATTTGTGCAATTTATTCGTATTAACATTATATTTATCATTATATAAATTTTAATTTCATATAAAATCAATTAAATAATAATAATTATTTTTTATCATTATACAATACAATTAAATCAAGCGCAAACAAGAATCAGTTGGGTTTGCCGATCGTTGAGTAAAGTATCAAATGAATGTCAATAGATAAGTAGCAAAATATACAATATTGTTATTTGACCCATGGAAAATGTATAATATTATTATAAGGCCATAATTGTTTCTAATGCTGTCTGTTTAATACTAGTAGTGATGCCTGCGTTCGTTGCTTTTGCTTTACTCTCACTTTCAGTCTCACACATGGAAAATGCTAATGCGAATAAGGTAGTCCAGAATAATCTTCTTATTTTAATTAGATCTGATGCAGCAGCTTTAGCAAAACATGCATAATCTTCTCCTTTTTTTTTTAAAAAAAAAAAAAAAAGTGCCAAGGGAATGTGATTATATTATATATCTCTTTTTTTATCTGCATACACTAACTAAAATGCCTGGAGTTAATATTTGTTGGACTAGATAAAGCATATAAATAAAGAAAAAAAACAATATATAGGTGCGATTAGTATTTTTGAGTGTAATCCACCCTGACTTTGGGGCAGTTGATGATTGACAGCTTGCTGTAGTGTTCACTGGACCTGGCATTTGTTGGGTAGATTAAATCAAACCATGGTTTATGGCGTATTATGAGTAATAATGAAGTACCATCATATGTTTTAAGACAATGTGGGCTCTTTTAAATTTTTTTCTTTTAGGAAAAGTGCATGTGATTGAGGGTGTAGTGTCCTTCTTTTCATAAATCATTTTTGTATTTATAAATTGTAGTAACAGAAAATAAATATATAAAATACAGAATATGGATGAAAAAAATGATATAAAAACTAGTTCTCAGAGTATTTATATTTCTTATTGGAATACTATATCAAATACTGCTTAGTAAATGTCAAGACTGTGTTTGCATCGTTCAATTTCATTGATTAAGTTATAAAAAATTAAATATAAAATTGAATGATAAATATAAAAATTATGTAATTAATCTAAAATAATTTAAACAACTCCTAAAAAGTGATAAAATATATTTTCTGCAGTTGATTACTAAATTATCTTTTTTTAAAAAAATTTAAAATCATGTCAATATTAATTGATATAAACATGCTGATAAAAGACAAAGTGATTATATTTAATTTCGAATGTTGTAGTTTACAAGAACAGTTAACATTTTTGTAACTAAAAATCTAGTTAATACTTCATTGATGTTATTTGGGTTTATTTAGTTAAGATGGAGAAAAAAATAATAATGGCTTTTGTTGCACATCTGCATATATAATATACATAAAACTCCGGATGCATATTTACCTTTTTTTAAAAAAAAAAATTTCAATCACTTAACTATAGAGCCACAAAAAGTGAACTGCTAAGAGCTGTTCATGTGTGATAATTTTCCCATTTAATTTGGATGTCATTTTGACGGGTAGTTGAATTGGTTGGCCGCTCATTCATATGTTATGCTGTTGGTTCTCTATCAACCAAGAGATCTTAATTCCAAATTTCACTAAATTAAGGTGAAAGTTGAAGAAAGGTTATAGTTCCATGCCATTAAAAAAAAAAAAGGAAAAAAGAAAAATAGGTAGAGCTTTTGTAAAATGGTAGGAGGCACACACACGTACTTAGCTAAACGAAAGACAAATCATTACACCAACACAACTCCATTTCAGCATTCCTCTTCCTTTATGCTTGAGGACATGAAAGTTCTTGTCATTGTGTCCGCTAGAAGCAAAGCAAAAGGACCCAAACTAAAAAAAAAAAGAGCATTATTGAGTAAAAGAAAACAGCCGAAAAGCTTAAAGGCTTTGGGAAACCCAAGAGAAAAGGGGAGCATATGGGATGGAAGAGCCTTGGATTCTATGTTTAATAAAAAACTACTGGTCCAATTACCACTTATCCGTTTTATGGGATAAGGGTCAATTGCCATGAGAAAATGAGACCCAGTTCAACTCCGTCTTCATTCTCTCATGTGCCTCCAATTATTTCAGTTTTGTTGGTATGTCGCTCTCACCATTTTACTGCTATCTACAATCACACATATTCTACTAACAGAATGAAGACTTCGAGCTAACTCATCTTATCCATGATTGAATTCCTGTGGTGCGTTAGCCTGTCATAATGGCATTCCTCAGTTCAGCATGATCTATCAATAAGTGCCAAAAAATAAAAAAAGGTGCATTGAATTATTTAGTTATTTATTTTGAGTTTAATTAGGTTTCAATTTGTAATTTCTTATCCTTGAAAAAAATTTCAATGCTGTGGACAGAGTTAACTCTAAAGCAACCAAAGCTTGGTTGTGATACTACATTCTATATTTCAATAGATATCTAATCATTCTGTTTCTTTTTTTTCTTTTTTTTTTTTTTTATTTTTGAAACCATATCTAATCATTCTATGATTAACTTACACCAAGGTAGAAAATAAATTAATGGAAAAAATCATAATTAAATCAAAATGTCTTTCTATTTTAACTAATATGTTCTTACAATTTTTCTGAAAATAAGTTCCTTGAGACGAAAATTTACAAAAATGAATTAAATTAACTTAAATTCCCCATGTTAATTAAGCAAATTAATAAAATGCACTTCTTCTTTAGACAAATATGGAAGTTTGAATCTCCCTTCTTCAAATTAAAATAAAAACTAAAGTAAATTAGCTTAGGAGAATGTAAGGATTTCTATAAGAGCTATTGTTTTCAGACCAATGTTAATTTTTAAGTTCTTATAAAAAGAATAATTAAGTGAATTAGGCTCATAAAAGAGCAATGAATTTTAAACTCATAAGTATATAAAATGTAATTCAAAATATAAATAATAATTTGCATATTATTATGAGAGAGAATATATATATATATTGATGTGTTAGATTCATGAATAATCTCTTAATTACAAATATTGCTACATGTCTATGTGAACTTATGGGTTGCAAATGATATATTACTACCACAGCGACAAGAAATCGTCTAATCTTCATATTACATTATCCATATTATAATTTAAATTTTAAGACTTTTAACATTATTTGAAATGATTGAAATAGAGAAAATAGCTCTAGAAGAGAAAATTTTTTATCAAGTCTATTATTACCAATAATAGAAATCCTCCATAAAAGTCATTCATTTCTTTAATTTCTTATCTGTTCTTAGTATAATCTTTAGAATGTATTGTTGTTTATCTATTATATATGAATTTTATTCTGAATTATTTATTTTTAAGTGTTTTATTTATCTTCATTTCTCTAAAAGTTTCTATCCATTAGTATTAAAATTCAAATTTTGGACTTATTTGAATGGAGTGAATTTAAAATTTATGAATTTAACAAAATCAATGGATTTAAAATCCATGAATAGTAAAATCAATGAATTTTAAAATTTTAATTGTTTGTTTAGAACATAAAATTCATTGATTATTAGAAGTAATTTTGAAAAAAAAAAAATTATAGCAATCTATCATTTATTAAAAATGATAGATTTTAAACTTTCTCGTCCCCTAAATGAAAAAGTGAAAACTCTCAAAATGAAAAATTTTATTTTACAAAATTTATAAATTATGACATCTTTTAGTTTGATAAACAATGAACTTTGTTGCACGAAAATGGAAATATTGAAATAGAAAAACATTTGAGACATAAAATTTAATTATTGTTTAGAACAATGGATTTTAAAAATTTAATCGTTTGTTTAAAACATAAAATTCATAGATTATTAGAGGTAACTTTGAAAAAAAATTATAACAATTCATCATTTATTAAAAATTATAAATTTTAAACTTTCTCATCTCTGAAGTGAAAAAAATAAAAACTCTCAAAATGAAGGATTTTGAAGAACAATGAGTTTTACAAAATTTATAAATTATGACAATCTTTTGGTTTGCTAAACGATAAACTTTGTTGCATAAAAATGAAAATGTGGATACAAGAAAACATTTGAAACGGATACAGAAAAATTATATTTTTAAAAGATTTATAAAAAAATATAAGAGAAACATGAAAATAAGAAGACAAAAAAATATTTTTAAAGTGAAAAATGTGATTCAACAAAAGTTTTTATACTACAAAAATAATGAATTTAACTCAAATCTATAAATTTTACGAAATCTCTCATTTGAAATTCTTCAATTCAAATGATTTATGGTCATCAAAAGTGAAGGGATTTTCAAGAAATTTTCATTGTGAAACAATCTTTTAATGCTAATCTATTAAAATGATATGAAAGCATCATGGGAAGTATATTTCTAAACTTTGTTATATAAAGTGAAGAAAGCATGACTTGAGTTAATGAAAAGAGTTGTATTTTATTTGTTCTTGCGATATTGATGTAGTTTTAACCTCTTTTTATATTGTACTTTTCTTAGATTTAAGTAGACGATAGTATTATTGGGTGGCCTTTAGCTTTGACTTTATTCAAAATATGTAAGATCTTTGTGAATTGTCTTAAATGTCCTCTAATAACCAGCAATTTACACTATTGTAATGTTAGTTTATGTAAATTATGTGGAATCTAATATATATATATACACAAAAGTCTTTAAAACTTAGACGCTGTTGTTCTACAACATCCAACAATTTTCCAAATAAGAAAGTTCATGTTATCACCATCAAAGAGCACTGTAAGTTCATGTAATCTCCAACAAAGAGTACTGTTGTATTGGAGCAAAATTATGGGCCACATAGAGGGAAGACTTGGGCTTTCTAAAATATGGGCCTGTTGTAAAAAGTGGGTTGTCCAGTTGAGCCTATAGGTATCCATAGACGTCACGCCACGTGGAATGAGAATCTGGCATGGAACACCCTCCAACTGTCTGGTGGTTAACGTATGAAGATGCCCCACATATCCAAATCCTCCTTCCACGCTGCCATTTCTTGGCGGCCTTCGGGTTCACTCAACTCTACATCGCACTTGAAAACGAAAAGAAAAGGGAAAAAAATTGGAGAAAAGGGTAAGCAGAAATGCCAGTAGCATTTTCGATTCCTCGTCTCAACTCACCATTTCTGTGCTGTCCTCTTAAAATATCTTCCTATACTGCGTCGTCATTCATAAAGTCTGTGAGAAATCAACGGTCGTCAGCATCTTATCCATGCATCAGAGCTGTGGATCTTGATCAGAACACGGTTCTTAATCTCTCGATCCCTGTTTATTTGGAATTAGCTCTGTATTTGAGGATGCTAATTTGCAGTAATTTATAACAAAATCAGATAGTTGCAATATCTGTTGGATTAGTGAGTGTTGCAGTTGGGATTGGCATTCCAGTCTTCTATGAAACCCAAATCGATAATGCTGTATGTTTATTCCTCTCCTTTGTTAACCAATTCTCTCTCTTTTTCTTTTTTTTTCTAAAAAAAAATTCTTATACCATTTTAACGCTACTTTATACTTAAAAGCTTTCGCATTCATGATTTTACGAGACAGGCAAAGCGAGAAAATACTCAGCCATGCTTCCCTTGCAACGGCTCCGGTGCTCGTAAGTGACTCCATGAATTAAATTTAAGTTATTTTCTAAAGATAAAAGCCAAAATGTGCGTGGCTTGGCACCATTTGCTTGTTTTAATTACTACTTTTTGTCCAATTTAATTGTAGATTGAATATTGTGGTTTTTCTTTCTTGGCACTGTCAAGTTCGCTGACGGAGCATGTAGTAACCAGAGCTGAGTTGATTTTAAGACTGAGAGTACAAGTGTCTTTGTAGTCTATGTAATTCATGTGGCATTAGAAATTAGCGATAATTAAAGACCATCAATTTTGGTGGCAATGTTCACATTGTCTGCCAAGCATAAGTGTTATTTCAAGTGATTAGAGTGCTTGCTTCAGGCAATTAATAAGGTTGAGACTATGTCCACATAGATAGCCCCAACCAGGAGTTTGGGAGGACATTCAATAGTTAGTTGTTGTCACCTTGAGTTGAATTTTTGCTTTGTTTTTTCTAAACCCTGAAGACTGAAGACACTTATGTAATATTTTATGTGAGCCAGCCACCTAGATGGATGTCCTAACACTATTGGATTGCCAATTCATGTGACCTTCCAATTGTTTCCGTAACATATTTTCTTAAAAGACATCACTTTTTGCTGCACTTGTGGGGTTAATTTCACTGTTCCATTTTGGTTCCATGAATTGTCACAGCCTATTGCTAAGGCCCAAGGGTGTCAAAATTAAAAATCATAAACATCGCCTATGATTTTCTAATCCTGAACCTAACCTATTAATTGCATTTTTTCCCCTAAACTCAGTCTTTGTGGAAGAAAAATTGGATCTCCTGGGTTGTGTATAATCCACTACCACAAGTCCATGACTCTCTTTCAATCATTATGCTCCAAATTTTGCTTTGAATGAATGATGTGGCTAGGTTGATCACTTCTGAGTGGTAGAATATGCAACTAGGTTACTTTCACTAATCAAAATATTAACCTCCTATCAGAGTATGTTTGTACAGGACTTCTGCCTTTCTATGTCAAACCTAGTTGGAAACTAGGTTTTGGGCTCTGTCGTCAAACTACTCTGCAATTGTTCTTTACCAATTCTAAAATTTTCATTTGCAATGCATCATCAAAGGTTGATTGTTTGAGTGCACAAACCTATTACGGGATAACTGTAAGTTATTATTGTTTATTACAAAGCAAAAATTATTATTTGGAACTTGTATTCTCAGTAATGGAATTCAATATGATATGACACTAGAAGGATCACGAAAGTTCTGGTCTTTTGTATATGATATTATATGATCAAATTTTAACAGTTGATTTTTATTCCCTTTTATACTTATGTAAATGGGTTTGTTTTCCTCCAGAGAGATGCAGGTTTTGCATGGGAACTGGATCAGTGACGGTAGAGCTTGGTGGGGATGAGAAAGAAGTCTCCCGATGCATCAATTGTGATGGTGCTGGTTCTTTGACATGCACGACATGTCAAGGCACTGGAATACAACCACGGTATCTTGATCGCAGGTACGAATCTATATGTTTTTTTTTTCCTTCATGCAAACAAAGTAATATTTTGTCAAGATACCCAGCTTGTGCTTTGTGTGCTTTAAGAATTTTGATTACAGTTCTCACAACACAATTGCAAATTCGGAAAGGAGCATCAACTATTATAAATGCTTGTTACAAGTTTTAAGTTTTAGGAACTAAAAGTTTCTACTGCATTATTCTAGTTTGTTCAACGTATATCAATAGTCTTAACATCTTGACAAGTTTTTGGATGTTGAAGTTATGGGGAAAAAGATAGTAAGCTGGCAGGAAATGGATTTCAATCTACTTGGTAGGATGTAATAGAATGTATTGCAATGTAATTAAAAGAAATTTTAGTTTAATTGTTCATTGAGTTTGTATTTGATTACATTTCATTTCATTGCATTTGTATTTGATTACATTTTATTGTATCTTATCAAACATTACCTTATATTTAATGGGCAAAGAGAGGCGAAGACTGGTGGATCTATTCATATTTCAACATACCCAAGAGTCCATGGTCAATTATAAAGATGTTTGCAATATTGATCATTTTTGAACCCAGTGAATAACAAGAATGCTAAAAGAAGCCCTTGCTAAATTCTGAAATTCTTAGTGTTGCCTGATTGAAAAAGATGGTCCCACCCTCCACTAATTAAGCTTCTTAGTTTAATCATAAACTTTCTATTAGGAAATTTTTTATGACAATGAAAGCATTAGAACTGTGGATTTAATCACTATCTGTTGAATTTTGATTATAGAACCAAGTAGCATTGTTCTATGAATATCTAGGAGGGAGATTCACTTTTTTATCATTAATAATTATATTTTATTATTGAATTGTTCTACTTAGTTATATTAACTACAAGGGTAGAAGTTGAAATTCTGATTTGTATGACTAATGCAAGTGTGTGCCTGTCTTTGGTCACGAACAGAGAATTCAAGGATGATGATTGAAGTCCTTCAAAAGCACAAGCAATGATTTTGGACTCTATCCAAAGACAATTCAACTCTGTACTGGGAACATCAATGCCTTCTTCAAATGTATAATTTATTTAGTTATAAAGCTTTCTGTAGTTGTATGATGAGATGCTACACTGATGAAATTTAACGTTTCCTTACGGGCATTTTTTTTTCTCTGGCTAAAAAAAATTGTTAATTATGGTGTGCAGAAATGCGCCAAAAACACAAATGAAGATCGTTTCTTGCAGCTTCCTACTACGAATTACCTTTTGTTTCTTTTTTCTTTCCACCTTTAATCTTTGCATCGTCATTCACAAAAGTTTCAAGATTGGGTTTGCATTTGCAAAATTGATTGGGATTTAATTCTATCTCAAACGGTCATATAGAGAGTTGAAATACTGAATTGTATCCACAAAAGCTTAAATGGCCATGGCAGCTTAAACGGTTAAACCAGGAACATCAAAGGAAACAGAATAAAAGAAAGTACGGACGAGCATCATGCGGTCTGCGGTTTTACATTGTTGGGTTTGAAGAATTTTTCGCGTGACAAATTTCAAGATAGCATGCCTTTCAGCCCATTGTGGTCCATAGTCAGACAGTCTTAATGCTTGATCTCGGATGAGTTTATAGTCAATTCAGCCCAATAGATGGCCCAATTTAGTGAGCAATAACAAGCGTCGCCGGAAAGGAGCGTTGGCGCGATTGAGCGGCGACAGTGGCTTTGTTAACTAAACTTTGAAGATATAAAAAGGTCGCTAGGGTTTTAGCAGGGAAGGCAAGCAAGGAAAGAAATGTTATACGTAATAGGTTTGGGATTGGGGGACGAGAAGGATATCACCTTAAGAGGACTAGAAGCAGTCAAGAAATGCGACAAAGTTTATATGGAAGCCTACACTTCTCTCCTCTCCTTTGGCCTCTCTGCTGATGGACTTTCCACTCTCGTACTTGCTCTTAAACCTCACTTCTCCTCCCCCCTCCTCCCCCAATTTCTGATTTTCTTATTATATGTAATTAAACAATAATTTTGGCAGGAAACTTTGTACGGGAAACAGATTACAGTTGCTGATAGAGAGATGGTAGAGGAGAAGACCGACGATATATTATCAGCAGCTCGTTCGTCTGACGTGGCTTTCCTTGTTGTTGGAGATCCGTTTGGGTACGTCATTATGTTGTTACTCTTCATTTTTTTTTTAATTTTTAATTGTCTCTTTTCTATAAGTTTGCCTGTTTTTAGCTGTATTCTGATTGCTACGTTATTATTGTTTGGATTGATTTGATTTGGAATCTAGAGCTACGACACATACGGATCTTGTCGTTCGAGCAAGGACATTGGGCGTTGTTGTGAAAGTGGTACACAATGCATCTGTTATGAATGCAATTGGGATTTGTGGGCTACAATTATATCGATATGGAGAGACGGTTTCAATCCCCTTTTTCACTGATACATGGAGACCTGATAGTTTTTACGAGAAGATACGAACTAATCGCCAACTTGGATTGCACACGCTTTGCTTATTAGGTGTTCTTTTCATTTTAATTTATCTACTTTTACTTTTACAGTTGTCATAGATGCTATTTATATGTTCATACTTTTCTTTTCGTAACTGCAGCCGCGTTTGATGAGATATTTATACTCCTACTTTCCCAGAAATTACATCAAGCTCTGGTTTTATTGTGCTTACATTTTTTGGTGTAATCTAAGCATTTGATTGTGTTACTTGCATGTGCATCAATGCTGAGTATGACAGTTTCTGTGTCATACTATTTTGGTAAAAATTTTTAAGATCACTTAATTTATCTAATTTAGAGGTATAACAAACTTAGCCATGAATATCATTCAAATGTGATCTAGCAAATAACCAAGATTGAACCTTTTTTCATGTTTAAAAAATTTCAACAATTATTTATGTTTGGTTAGATTTGTAGTCTAAATGAGGACAGTATTTCTTTAGTTCTGGGATGGGTGTTGCTTTGACGTTGACTAGCTGTATCATCAACATCAAACTACAATTTTATTTTATTTATCCAGGAAAATCAAAGGAAAACTTAAACAATAGACAGTTTGTTGGTGTGCTTGCAATTTTGTTGTATTTTTGTGCAACATCTGACAGCAAGTAATCAAATATCTGCTTTTCTCTGCTACAGATATACGAGTGAAAGAACCTTCATGGGAATCATTGTCCAGGTACTTTTTTTTCCTGGTAATATTTCCCTATATTTCTGACTTTTGTGCATTCTACATGTTTATCTATAGCTGAACCTTTTTCTTTCTTTAATAATTTACTTCTTAAATTGTCTCAGAGGAAAGAAGAAGTATGAACCCCCTAGATACATGACAATAAACACTGCAATTGAGCAGCTCTTGGAGGTTGAGCAAAGGCGTGGAGAATCTGGTGAGACTCAATAAGGGTTTTTCTCTCATTAGCCTTTGATAACATAAAAGACATTATGCACTTCACATTTTATCCATGCAACAAAAATTTGAAATTTAAAGAATGACTTTTTGTTTCAGAAGTCTAATGCTTCAGTTAGAATTCATTACAAAACCCAGTTAATTGTTCTGTGGGTTAACAACTATAGCCATATGCAAATTGAGATACTCAAACTAAAATATGTTGATACATGCTGATCTTATTTCTACACATGAAGTTGTGTGTTTATGAAGGCTGAGCAAATCAATTAGCTTATGAAGCCCCTGCATACTTCCCCACATCAGAAACGGTTGGTTGGTTTCTATCTACGGAGTTAACCACTGTAAGAATGGCTTGGAGAATTTGATCCTGAGTTCTACATGTTTCAGCCAATTCACAATATGAAATGATCGGGCTAACTATCCTAACATAAAAAGTCCTCAATGTTTTTCCCTTTAACCCATTACATAATCTTCCTAAACTTGAGTTGAGGCTGTTGATACATGAACAAGTCTTGCCTTGCACTTTGTTCACCATTGACTCAAATCTTACATTGGGAATTAGATATCTCTATATCTACAAGTGTTGGCATGAAAAATCTCACCATTTTTGAATTACACTCCTTGGTTGCTTATTGGGCTTTTGGTCAATTTATCTTTACTTTCTTCAAATAGTTTAACACAGAATCAAATGCATATTCTTCCTTTATGGATGTTCTACTATGCTAAATGATCTATTTTCTGGTGTGAAGTATGTTAGGAGAGTGTTTTGCATGGGTAGGCACATCATTGTAGATCACAAATCCCCCAACTCTGTGAGCCAAGTAGGTGACTGCCTAATTTCCTTATCCCTGATAGATTTTGTTATGTCACTAATCCTTCTTGTATGTGTAGCACATTGGCATTTAAGCATCTTAAAAGCCTTTATTTCCTTTTTTTTTTTTTTTTTTGTTTGAAGAATTGTAATGAAGAATCTAAAAGTATCCTGCACTAGTTATATCATGTTGCAATTCATAATTGCCTTGCAGCATATGATGAAAACACTACCTGTGTTGGATTTGCTCGGCTGGGAAGTGAGGATCAGATGATAGTCGCTGGGACAATGAGGGAACTGCTTGCTGTTGATTTTGGAGCACCCCTGCATTGCCTTGTAATTGTAGGCAAGACCCATCCTCTAGAAGAAGAAATGCTGGACTTCTGCAAACTTGGAAGAGAGAGTCTAGACCAAAAAGATACTGGAAGAGCATGATTTTTTTGTCAAAGAAATAACTATACATATTTGCAGGTTTTGTGTTTTTCTCCTTAAAAAAAAAAAAAAAGGTCATGATCTTATCCTATGCTTTTTATGGCTTTGTTGAGGAGAACCTTGTACTTGGTATGTATTTCCACTGCAGTTCAGAAGTTTGTGCAGCGAGAGAAGAAACATAATTGGGCTGGCATGGAATGCAAAGTGGATTCCGTTCCTTCGCACATTATTCATGCAATCTGTATGTACACTTAAAAAGGAAAATTCTTCAAGCCTAAATTTTGTATCAGAATAGACTCTAAATCTGTGCCAGTTTCATCAATTGTACCATAAAAGACATACCTTGTTTTCGTTGAGCTGTTACTGGTAGACTGATATTGGTGAATGGATAGGCGATCAAGTAATGTTTTCGCTGTTTGTTGGATTTGTAATTTATTGATAATTTGTCTTTTAACATGGGTGTAATTGCTCTCCGTTGCGTCAATTCGTTCTACCACTCAAATTTGACTTGGTCAAAAGACTCCATGCTCAAAAGTCAAAAAAAAAAAAAAAGATTTGACCTCGGCCCAAAAGTTTGATTCAACTAAAAACTGAATATAACCAAATGCTTTGCAACTAGAATTAGTAGCTCATAAGGATCTTGATTTATTTACGCCTCTAAACTCCTTAGTCTGCCATTTGTGTCGGGGCGATGTTGGCCTGTATCCAACTGAAATGCCTTCACTCTAGTGACTTGAAAACCGACGCTTTGAAAGCGGCCTCTATCTCGATTAAAATAAAATGCCTCCCTAGAGATTCTATTCACTTGTTCAGAGAACGAGAAGCCTAATTTAGTATATTTCGACAGAGGGCCCTGGCTTGCTAGCAATAGCCCGTTATTTATGGTATTACTAATGCCAGCTCACAGAAATAGAGCAATACTACTAGCCACCAAATTGAGTGGACCTAGAGCTTTCAGGTATTATTAAACCATGACGTAATTTTTTTTTTAAAACTTGTGATATAAAAGATTTCTTTGTTATTTTTTATTTTAACTTATGATATAAAAGATTTCTTTGCTACAACTAAGATAAATTATAGCACTAAATGATGTTTACATCTCTGGGGGCAAAAAGGTTAAAACCTCTACCTTAACCTAGAAGAAAATGGTGGATTTATCACACTTTCCCAGCAACCAAGTCAAACGTATTTGATCATCTAAGATAAAACTAAGATAAATTATAGCACTAAATGATGTTTACATCTCTGGGGGCAAAAAGAAGGTTAAAACGTCTACCTTAACCTAGAAGAAAATGGTGGATTTATCACACTTTCCCAGCAACCAAGTCAAACGTATTTGATCATCTTTCAATGAGAGAAATGTCTCCCGCAAGTTGAGCTCCTCAAAGAGATCCAAAGCTGCGAAGTATAGCTGCTGATCAATGTCTCCGATCTCATCCAGTGCTTTAATGCAATTGCTTATACTAAATTTTTCATCATTTTGCATTGGTGCAAACTTTCTCCAACTTGAAGCAGCTACCATATCCATCAGTGCTTCTGCCATAGCTTCATTTATTTCTTCATCCTTCCGGATCTGCTCCATAGAAGATTGTGTCTCAGAAGGTCTTTTCTTTTTTCTCTCTGCTGCATTCTTAATTATCTTATCAGATGATAAAAGGTTTCCTTGCACTGTCTTTGAAGAAGATGGATTTTCAAAATGAGGGGATCCACCAACGGGATGTGAGCTTAAGCCTGCAGAATTGTTTCCAACTAACTTGTCCAACCCTTCAAAGTGACTTGATTGGGCATATTTTCCAACAGCTGACGTATCTGTGAATATTGTACATAATTGCTCATATATGGGACAGTCCTTGACTTTTATCATTTCAGGCCAAGAATCATCCATAGGAAAGTCATTTTGAATAAAAGCTGACTTCAAATTGTAGAAGCGCGTCCGTAATACATCTAGGTGTTTCCTCAATTGATTGTTATTGAAATTTAGGTCTGTCTGCTTATTGAACTCATCACGTATGTGATTCCATGTTTTCTTGTCAAAAACATTGTTCGGTCTGTTTCCAAGTTGAATATGCTTGACCACCAGGTCTGCAAATATCTTATCAAGGGATGCCGTCCACCTTGTTCTCGATCGGTCATGCTTAGTTTGATTATCAGTTCCAGTATTCATCTACAGTATTTGTTCAGTTATACAACTGTCAGCCAGATCATACAAAACGTTTCAAAGAGTTTCAACATCAGGAAATAGTATAACTAATAACTGGATATTGAACAATGCATGTAGAAGGTTGATGACAAAAAGTGCATTGGATAAACAATGTATAATGCTTGACACAGTGCAAGTCTTACTTGTTTTATGCCTCAGAAAGATTAGTACACTAGGCAAAAATTTCATTCCAAGTGAGCAAAAAGTTTCCCGTACATTTGAAAGTAATTTAGGAACCACAAAAACATACATAATTACATTATAATACTGCCAGAACTCATAACATTACCTTGTGTTGAATTTTGACCCAAATATCTCCTGGTATGCAAATAGGGAAGTTAGTTAAAACCCCCTACAATCTATTTACACTTTATAGTCATGGAAAACAGTATTATATTTTGAAAATAATTGTAGGACTCTGGTTTTAACAAAAGTCATTTTAAGGATGTATACTCAGTTTGCTCCATTCTTGTGGATCAATTATCTAGTGCATCATATCAGCTTCCCCCTAGATTCAGTAAAATCACAAGATCACCATTCCAGCAATTAAGAAACTTTCCTTAGACTATGAACCATCCTTCAAAAATAATGCACAGCTAAAGTCTTGCTGTGGACAGCAAGGACTTATATGTTCCAAATATCACAAACACACTTGATTGCAGCAATGAAGGTGAAGCACCAACCCAAGGCTGATAAATTCAAATTCACAGCTATGGCAGAGGTTTCCAAATAGCCTTCCAATATAATCCCACCAGAACATCTACTTAATTTCCCAAATGTTTTCAGAAATAAAAACCACATATATGCAACAGTGCAACTATGTAGATACTTCAGTAGTTTAATCAATGCAATCCTGATGATAAAAAAGGACTGGCAATAATATCAAAGTCCTTACGATCAATATGTAAGCCATTTTCAAATAAGAAATGGAATCTAATAATGCCTAAGAATAAATCAGGAAATATAAGCTCAATTACTCACGTGATTAAAACCCTAAAAAGATGACCGAATGACACTGGCAAGTACTGCTCTATAGTATATAATTGCGCAAACGAAACATAAAAACGAAGAGAACGTATATTAGGGCTTTTTACCTCTACTAATTCACAAACAGAAATACGAGTACGAAAACATTAAAGTCGTTCATCATAACCACAACGATAATCGCAGCCATGAATGCACGGGCATTTACCTGATCGTGGAACTCGCCGGACGACAGACGGCGAGCCAGAGATTAGAGATAGAGGCTGCCTCCGAAGTTGCCGTTTTTCAACAGAAATAATATTGCATCAGGGAAACGGAATTAAATCACGGTTTTATTCTGTTTTGTTAAAAATTCTTGTGTTGATCTAATTATTCTTGAAACCACGATCATAGCATGTCAACATCCTATTGGTTCCGCTCTTAGTGTCCCCAAATTGGCGCGTTCCTGAATTAGTGAAGGAGTTTTGGGCCTTAGCTATCATATGGCCAGGGCCGAAGCCCATATTTACCTTTTGGACCCAATCAATCTCCAAACCAAAACTAAGGGTCCACTCACCTAATTCAACATAAAGTAGGCCATCAATTGTATGGGCGAAGTTTTTTGAAATGGACATCGGAACTACAAAACCGGACCACCAACTTCACTTCACCGTTAAGCCGTAGAAGTTCCCTAAACTCAATTAATTCTCCGAAAGATCAGCTGTCCTAATCATTTACCAGCTCTCGGTCACTAAGTTGAACGGTCCATATAACGTCAGTCCCACACAATGAACGGCAGACAACAGTGCTCTCTTCCTTTGACGAAGTCAGCCTCGGTTTCCTTCCGCAAATCTCGGCCCCACAAAACAAACTCGAAGGGCATATCCGTCATTCAAGTAAACATAAACAGCGAAGAAATAGAGAACTTAAAAAAAACAGGGAAGGAAACAGAATAGAAAAGAAAAGAAACGATTTTAACCCCCCGCTTGTCGGTGCACAAAAATAACCCACAAGAATCTGATGCGTCCAGATCCAACTCAACCATTCCTTAATTAAGATTGCTACCGCCTGATGAAACCAGCATTGTGCTTTGCTTAAAAGCTGCAGCCATTTGAGCAGCATTTTCGAATCCCAGATTTATTCCTTCTTTGTTTGCGACATTGTCGAATCATAGATCTGGGCCATAAAGATTGTTGTTTCTAGAGCTCACATTGGGCCAGATGGGAGAGAAATCGAAGTCGAGAGGATGCTGCGGGTGGTTCATTGTGGCTGTTGTATTGGCATTGGTTGTGGTTGCTGTCGTTTACACAGTTGAGAAGAAAACTCACAAGTCCAATGACGAGGCAGGTCCTGTTCCGGGGCCACCTGGAGCCATCGACAGCAAGTACGCTGACGCGCTTAAACTCGCTGTTAAATTCTTCGATATCCAAAAATGTATTTTCTTCAGCGCACACTGTACATTCTTTATTTATATTTCCGTTTTGTTTATTTAATAAATTTGATTTGTGCAGCTGGTAAGTTGGTGGATAACACGATATCTTGGAGAGGGGATTCGGGTCTTAAAGATGGGAATCAAGCCAAATTGGATCTCTCTAAAGGCATGTATGATGCTGGAGATCATATGAAGTTTGGTTTTCCAATGGCTTTTACTGCCACTGTGTTGTCTTGGGCAATCCTTGAGTATGGGGATCAAATGGATGCTGTTAATCAGTTGGAACCGGCTCAACATTCCCTCCAGTGGATCACTGACTACCTCATCAATGCTCATGCTTCTGACAATGTGCTTTACGTCCAGGTTATTATCTAGCCGTGGACTAACGTATTTTAGTTCGCAAAAGCTTAGCTTTCTTTCATGTTATATTAATGGCTCACCTCATGTTAAAAACGATGAGAGTTTTTTTCTATTTTAATAATAGATGTGTAGTAATCTTAGGGAAAAGTTGAATTTGTTGGGACATATCATTCCATTTAATATACTAGTATATGATTTGATGACCAGTGGTATGTACTCGTCCTACTAATAAATTAGTGATTTGGGACAGGTTGGTGACCCTAAGACTGACCATGGTTGTTGGGATAGGCCTGAAAAAATGACTGAGAAGAGGCCTCTTATTCAAGTGAATACTTCTTCTCCAGGAACTGAGGTTGCAGCTGAAACTGCGGCAGCTATGGCTTCAGCTTCTTTGGTGTTTAAGAAAAGTGACCCCACGTATTCAAGCACACTCCTGGAGCACGCTGAACAATTATTTAGTTTTGCTGATAAACATAGAGGCTCCTATAGTGAGAGCATACCTGAAGTCCAGACTTACTACAATTCAACTGGATATGGGGATGAACTACTCTGGGCAGCTAGCTGGCTCTACCATGCAACACAGGATAAATCATACCTTCAGTATGTGGTTGGTCAAAACGGAAAATCCTTTGCAAACTGGGGAAGCCCAACCTGGTTTAGCTGGGACAATAAGCTACCAGGAGCACAGGTGTATTTCATGTTTCCCTAGTTATAAAGTTTAATACCATTTTGTACGGCTTTTATTTTCTCAAACAATTCTCTCCATTTGGCCTGCCTATGTTCAAATATGCTTACTTCTTACCAAGACAACTATTTCTTTGATGCTCATTTCGTGTGTTTTAGTGTAAGCATGCTAAATTTACGTGGATATTATTTCCATATGCCTGTTTTGTTCTTCTTTTACATTTTTGTACGTATTTGGAATTAGGTTACATTAATGAATAGCTTTCCCGTGTGATTCTGTTTTACTCGTAGCTGTGACATGGAAGTAAAGTCTATATTCCAATCCAAAAACACAGTTGTCTAAATAATTTTATTTATTATATTTTTTGAACCTAAGTGCACATATGTCTATGTTGTGGCAGAAAACTTTTTTACACTGCATATTTAGTTCTTTTCCTTTCTCGGATAATGCTGAAATTTCATATGCAATGATGATGAACAGAAATTTGCTCTATTGATTACTAGGATTCCCGTCAAATGATACTGACACCGAGGGAAAAGGACATTGCAAATATGAGGATTGAAAAATGGTGCAATTAATGTACAAAAAGTTATCTTGATGCCATTGGACTGAAGCATTTTAACTCGTATAAAATAAATTTACCATTTGATTGGACTGATCCAATATTTATTCTTGTCCCCTGGAAGTCATCATGTATTGGACTCGGGAGACATATTTTGTGGCTCAATTTGCTATCTCGTTAAGATGCATCACATCTGGGTAGATATCTGAATGGCTTGCTTTTGCCTTCTGGTGCTCAGGGCATATATTAACAATCCAATTTCTTTCCTTGTTAGAAAGTAATGTATCGGGAGATCCTATTCCTTCTTGGACTCTGTTTTTATCTTGATCCTAGCCTGTTTCTTTTGAAGTACAAATTCACTTTCCTAAGATAAAAATTAATCTATTCTGGCGCAGGTTCTGTTGTCCAGATTAACTTTCTTTGGTGAGAAGGAAAACTCAAATTCAGGGCTTCAAATGTACAGGAAAACAGCTGAAGCTGTTATGTGTGGCCTCATACCAGATTCTCCAACAGCCACTAGCAGCAGAACTGACAGTAATTTTCTTCCTTGATAATATATGACTAGGTGCAATGTGACTAAGATGCACCAATTAGATACAATATTTTCCAAGTTGACATTTTGATCAAGTTCCCAGTAGCAACTGTTGTTGTTTGCAACTCTATGTTTTATTACCTTTACAATATGTTCAGCACTTGATGCATCAAATGTTTTTAATAGTCATTTGGCTGCTTATTGACTAAAATGTGGGAGAATGATGGCGCTACGCATGAAATTTGTTGCTGAGCAAAATGAGCCATTGTTCCCTTGTCTAATTTGATCTAGTAACTCATGCCCTTAGGTGCTTTGCAAGAATATATATATATATATATATATATATTGTCAGTCACATATTTACACTTAAGCAGTACAAAAGCTTTTGATTTCTGTAATGATAGTTAAAATACTTTAGCATACTAAGATGAAAGCGTTAGACATTGCTGATTATCTTGAGATACTGCACATGTTAACATACCACAAACAAGCTGAGATGATGAAGTTCTCAGAGGGCTATGTTGGGCTTTCCAGTTTTATTATCAGGAGCTCATTATGTATAACTTTATCCATCTTCTTTGATGCAGATGGCCTTATATGGGTCAGTAAATGGAATGCTCTTCAACATCCTGTTGCTTCTGCATTTTTGGCTTCTCTTTATAGCGACTACATGCTTACATCAAGGACTGCAAAGCTATCATGCAATGGAGAATCATACAAACCATCAGATCTTCGGAAATTCGCCAAATCCCAGGTACGCTGGTCATATTCTCCTGGCTATTGCTTACACATATTACCATGGGGTTTTTAGATCTGACAAATTACTTTGTCTAGAAGTCCCACTCATTTCAAAACTATTTCTTCGTCCAGGCTGATTATGTCTTGGGCAACAATCCTATGAAAATGAGCTATCTAGTTGGATATGGTGACAAGTACCCGCAATATGTGCACCATAGGGGAGCTTCAATCCCGGCTGACGCAACAACTGGCTGCAAAGATGGTTGGAAATGGCTTGATTCAGAGGAACCCAATCCAAACGTTGCTTTTGGAGCACTTGTAGGCGGACCATTCCAAAATGAATCATATGTTGATTCTCGGAACAACTCAATGCAAGGGGAACCAAGCACATACAACAATGCAATCATGGTTGGACTGCTCTCAAGTCTAGTCACCACCTCTTCAGCAGTTCAATCGTTCACCTAAATCATCCTGGGTACATATCTAGTTACATGTTTGTAATATATGTAGCCGTGTGTTAAATAGTTTTTTTTATACCGTGAACCCTGAGTAAGGGGTTCTTAGCTCAATTGCACGGAGCATTTTTTTTGTCGTATTGTACCAGGCGGGTTGGCCCTAAATACGATTTCTTTTCGCTTTTGCTTGCTAATTTCTTCCTTCCAAGTCAGTTTGTTGCTTGTATGGGTTTATTAGTTGGTTGTTCCTTCCTAATTTGTGTAGCTCGTTGCTCTCTCCTGTAAATGAAGCAAGATCAGCATCAACTTCATATCATCTTGCAGAGTTTATTGATTTTGGATTAATATCACACATATTCCAAGATAGTAACTAATGATTCTCAAAATGTGTTGGAGAATGTATTTGGCCTTCGGAATAACATCTGTGTTTCTCATCCAAGAAGTCTGCATAGCAAATCTGTGCAATGCTTTAGCTGTCCTGACCATATGTTTTGGACTCATTTGGAATTAGGTCAATAGATGCAGCACTTGCGCTTGCTGATAACGAATGTTTTGAAAACGACACTGGTTAAAAATCGGAAATAGGCGAATTGGTTTGATTAGAGATTAATAAAAAAAAAAAGGGTCAATTAAAATTATACTGTTCTGATTTAAAATTTTGTAATTATCTTTTTTATTACATTTTAGATATTTAAGATATTTTCCATTTAAAATATAATTAATTTTTTATTTTTCAAATATTTATTTATGTACAATATATTTATTTTAAGTTATAATTTTTAAAATATTAAATTTAACGGATAAAACTATGAGTTGAGTACTAAATCGGTTATGTGATGGGTCCAGTCTTAATAATATTGATGATAAATCTGTTGATTTAGAACATTAAAAGCTTGTTTTCACAAAACATGAATGTCAATACCATGCTTATTAATAAACAATCTGGCCTGCAAAACTGATGGAGCATCATCCATAGTTCAAAAGTCAAATAACCATACTTCTAGAATTTGTAATGAGAAGGCTGCAGTAGAAAAGACATTCCTTTTATTATTGCAAAGATTAATGGTAGCTTTTATAGTTTTTATTTTTAAAAACCAAAATGCCATTTTTCAATTTTGTTGTGATATATAAATTGCTTAGAAAAACTTAAATAAGAACAAAAAATCTTAAATTTGAGGGTTTTTTTAAATATATTTTATATCTTATAAATATTTTAACAACCACAATTTCTAGGCAAACATCCTTTTTGATTGGTTTCGGAATCTAAGAAAATGATGTTTAGATTAAAAAAATAAAGTCTGGAGAGATTTGAAAGATGAAAACCCTTAAATTTTAAATTTTTTTTTTTTGTTGATTAAGCCATAAGAAAATTCATTAAAAAAATATGCATATCTTTATTACCGGACTTAAATATAAATAATTCTAATAACATGGGAAATAAACTCATTTGCCAACTTAAACTAATTTTAGAGATTATATACTAAAAGTTGAGTGTGATCTAGGAAATGATCGATTCTGACTTTTAAAAAATGAGGGATAACAAATTTATATGTGTACAGATAGGAGTTGAATAAAAGCCACCCAAGGTATCTATCCAGAAGATGGATATCGCCTCTTTCCTTGTCCTTGGAGCGACTGGCATCCTCAACTGTGGGCACCAACTAGTCCATTGCCCCTAGACCCCATCTATCATGATACCAACAGCTACCCACCCGCACCCGCTCCACTTTGCACCATAACTTTCTTCCTTCCCTTTTGCACACGAGTTATTTGTCTAAGGGCCCTTCCCCCTTTGAGCCTTCTTGGTACGGTGCAAGGACATGCCCTTGACCGTCACTCCTAACTCTACTAAACCGCGAGTCCCTACTCCATCCATCTCTGGCCTGAGTCCATTCCTATCCACCAAACAAATTAAATCTGCGAACCTTAATGGTTTGCTCTCATTCGAGTATTATATGTACTTAGTTATTAGAAAGAAAATGGTGCATTTACTTACTGGAGTTAATTTAGTAATAAATATATTACATGTGTGACAGAATTTGTGTTTTCTTTTTATTCTTTGATTTAATTGGAATATAGTTTTCTGATAATTAATTCTATTGAATAACGACAATGTAATATACAAAAGTTAAGGCAGCCAATTGCTAAATAAATCTTTGAAAATTGCACCTGCGCATGATAAGAAATTAAGAATTAAAAATTTTGTTGCTAGGTATGTTCTCCACTGTATTGGATTAGTCTGGTTGCTTTTTATGACCATTTATCTGCATTCTTATCTATCTTCTTTCTTATGAAAGCTATTTGTAACAACCCATCAATCCAATACAGTGATAACAGCAAATATATATATATATACAGAATTACACTATTATAATCAGGGACAACCACGGTGTTTAAGATATCTCTATAAAATTAGATAATAAAAATTAATAAAAACCAAAGACAAAAAATCACAGCGTGATCATCCACAGCTGACTAAAAGAACTGTAGGCGTGGCACTTCTTTTTGTGGAGCTCCCACGTCTACCGAGAGTTTTTCTTGTATATATATATATATATATATAGGATCAGCTAATAAAAAGGTCATCAATCCTTCATATATATATCATATCTCTAAACATGTGTTTAATCATTCATGTCAACGAGCAATATCTGACTTTATTGTGTAACCCAACTGTTGCTCCATCTCCCAACTTACCTTAGGGGCCACCCCACAGTGCCTGGGTTCGTATTCCTGTTCCAAAATTTCTATAAATTAGTAAAACGCTCCATTTACAATGCACACAGATGATTAATAATAAAATTGTAAGTATGGCAACCGGCGGGCACGGACGGCTTTTTGCACTTCCATTTCTGTCTCACTAGGCATCCGGCAGGAGGTGGGGCGTGATCTTGCTTCCCCATTTTACTTTTGTTTATTTTATAAACTATTAATATTATATTTTTAATATATTATTATATCTTGCATAATATTAATTAATATTTAAGTGAAAAGAAAAATAACATTAAATAATTATGTTTATATTTTAAAAATATAAAAAAAATTATATTTTTTTGTTTATTATAACTTCTTCTCTATCTCTTTATTATTTAGGAGATGAAAACTTGTTACCGATTTGAGATGAATCAAATTATTATGTAGGAGATCACAATCTTTTAATGAGTGAAAATGAAAAGTCTCATTAGAAAAAAATTTATTTATGTAGTAACTAAGAATATCTTTAAATTTGCATATAAAAAAAATATATTATCTTTAGTCATAATTTGATGTATAATAGAAGAAGCCAGCTCTGATCCCTTTTAAATAAAAAATTCCAGACTCTATCACGTCATCTCCTCGGACATATGAACCTAAAAATATCAGCTGTGTATTCAAGAATATCTTGCAAGCTAGAATTCAAATATTATTATTGGGCTGAAACATATACTTCAGGATGGTACAAAATAATAGTAATTATTTGTATGCATATGTATGTGAGGTGTAATTAAGGAGGTTAAAAGGACAAGAAGAAAAGAAACAGGCGTACCTCGAGCTTGCACATGAGTTCATGGGCAGTTTGAGCAGAAATAATAATGTGACGGGCAGATGGGGTAATGAATCCTTCATCCACAGCTTTGTCAATGAATGATAGAAGTGAGTTGTAGTACCCGTCCACGTTCAGCAACCCTACCTGAATTTCCCATTCTTTCCTTTAGCATTTCCAAATATTACCAATTTAAATCTAATCAGTAAAACAGTAAATTTAATCACCGGTTTATCATGGATTCCAAGCTGAGCCCAAGTGATGACCTCCAACAGTTCGTCCAAGGTTCCATAACCACCTGTCAGAAGAATGTGTCTGGCCGTTATATCCATAGTTTTCTTGGGAATTGTTAAATCTTGAATGACTGGTGGCTTTTTCAAGCAATAGTATATAAGTACATACTGTACCTGGTAAGGCTATAAAGGCATCTGCTTGACGAGCCATTTCGGCCTTGCGTTGGTGCATGCCCGATACTGCTCTTACTTCTCCTACTGTTTCTCCGGTTAACTGATATAATATCGCACGCCAATATTCAAATTTAGTATTCCATATTATATCATTATTATTAATAAACTAAATATCACACTGACCTCTCTTGGCATAAGAGTCTTAGGTATTACTCTGCATCAAGAAAAAAGAAAAAAAACAGTTACAACAGAATGCAAAATAAATTATTTCATAATTTAAAGTGAGAAATGGAGATGTTAAACTACCCCAACACGTGGCGGCCACCATCATAAACAGCTCGTGAGACCAGACCCATCAGTCCAATGCTTCCTCCTCCATAAACCAAGTCAATGTTCCTTTCCACCTTCAGTAGTCATAATTATGTATTTTAAAATCGAGAGACGTAGAGGAAGGAATCACATATAATTAAATCTCCCTAATTAATCTAATCTCTTCATTTAATTATGGTCTCAGCTCATCAATTAAGCATAGTAAATGCAATAATCTCTGATTTTGCTATCCATTTGAATACTTGAATTTTAAGATAATATGATGAAAAGATCATCTGTTTTCATGGTTAATAATTATTCAGCTTCTTTTAACCGTAAAGAAAAAGAATAATTCTGTAAAGATAAAAGAAGGTTCAGACCTCAAGAAAGATAAAAGAAGGTTCAGACCTCAGGAAACTAATGAAATTCCGTTCATAAGGATTTCATATATGTTCACCAAGAATACTAATATATGTTAATGAAGGATATAAAGAGGGGCAATATATATGCATACCAGTTGGTGACCAAGTTGAATAGCAGCAAGCTGGTAGCTAGAATTCTTGCCAGGGCTGCTACCACAGAAGACACAGACGCGTCTGAATCTTGATTTCATGGAAGGCTGTTGAGTTTCCATAAGAGTAATGGCTGAAAGGTAATGTGATTTTGTTTGATTTTGGTATGATAACAATAATGATAGAGAAGAAGAGAGAGAGAGAAAGAAAGAAGAGAATGTGTTGCACAGTCGTCGTCTATCACTTAGGAGGCCAAAAGTTATGGAACCAAAAAAAAATGGAGTGACTGGTCCCCTTTGTGTTCACTCTGCCCCGCCATCTTCTCCTCCCATCCTCTAATCTATACTTTGTCAACTTTAAGTTCACATTCCTCTCTTAATAATTAATTACTTGTACTTTTCTTTTCTTTATTAAACTTCGAATTGTAAATTTATAATTGACAAGTGATTAAAACAATTTTCTCCCTTATTATTTACCTGAATTTAAATTTTAAAAGAGATTAATTAATTTCTCTGAATGTACCAAATTGTTATAAACCATAAAACAATATTTTTGTAAAATTGCATGGAGAGTAAAAATTAATCTCACATCTCAAATTCTTAAATAAGAGTAAAAATTTGAATCTGAAAATACTCAGTCAAGTACTGATACTAATTTCATAATCTAAAATAAATAGATGTATAACTGGGTGGTGCTGTGACTGTAAACCTTAATAGGATGCAGCGAGCCCGTGGGATATGGGACCAAAAAATTAAGGTCCGTACGATGGAGTTAGACCTACTGGACGATAATTTTATCATATGCAACAGCTGTTATGGTCGTTGCGATTGTCCAAAGGGTGTGGTCTAAACATACAATGGGGCACTTTGATTTGGTGCTTTGCTGCTCTGGAAATTAATTTTGACGACAGATGCAAGTACCCAAAAAAACAGAAACCAGAATAAATCTTCAAGTGGCAACTCAAGTAAATAGTGAACTGAGTTGTGGGCACCAATTATAGCTAAATCTCGCCAAGGCGTAATAAACTAGATCCCAGAAAGGGATTTGAGGACCTTGCCTGGAGGATTCTTTTCGAAGATGGGTGACTAATTAGACTTACATTAATTACAAGCAATTGGGATTTATTTTGTTTCAACTTTAATTAAATTAGGAATAATGTTATGATACTGACATGGTTAAACATGTAATTTCACTTTTTTCCAACAACGAAAATGATATTGATGTGCAATCTGGCAATGGGTCACAAAGTCCACGGCTTCCAACCATTGATGGGAAGCTATTGAGGTCATTTTCTAATCCCACCTCTCCACAGTTATGTTATTAATTGTAAAGAATATCTGACTTCCACTGTAAAAGAATGGCGATTCACTTTAAATTGCATAAGTAGCTTATATTAATAATGATTTCGTTCCTTCCACCCTCCACCACATGATAGAACCAAAAAGAAAGTGAAGAAAACATAGATCCTAATTGCAGGTGATGGACCCATTAAATGATTTCTTCATTTGCCACCTGCATCTACTACAGATGATTGGAGATAAAATAAAACAATAATAAATAAAAGCCCCACTTCATTATATAATCAGTAGAAACAATTTGACAGATTAATTATTGCATACCATAAATTGTTTGAAATTCAGGTTCTTACCGGCTTCCAACACCAAGACGGGTCAACCCGAACTGGATAAAAACAGCAAAGCAATTGCCATAACCTGGAGGAGGTAAGAAGCAACTACCGTCTTACGATTAAAAGGTTGTTTTAATTAAAAAAAAACCTGCAAAAAGGAGCGGCCGACATACGTGAAGATAAGACGACTCCTGTATCTGTGATATAAAAAGGAACAAGATCAGAAACAAGTGAAGGGATTTTTAATTTTTTTTTTGTTATACTACAATAGAAAGTGAGGGAGTTGAATTAAGAACCTAAAATATTTGAGAAATTATTTAGAAAAAAAGAAAATAAAGGGAAAAAATAAATTTTATTTTTCTATTTATTTTTTCTTTTCACGTTTGGATAAAAAATAAAAGAAGAAAAATAATTTATTTATTTCTTTTTCATGTTTGGATAAATAAGAGAAAATAAATTTATTTTTCCCCTTTAATATACAAATATCAATATTTTTCTCTCCATTTTGGAGGAGAAAATAAGAGTTATTTTTCTTCCTCTTTTGTTTCCTTTTATTCTCAAACAATGAAAAATTGCAATCAATGCTTATTTTTACTCCTTATGTTCTTTCTTCCTTTATTTTCCCTCAATCCAAACAATAAGTAAAGTTTTTGATCAAATACACATTCAACCAAGTCAAACTTGGGATATATTTAAATGTGTTTAATTACTTAATTACCCTATTATATGTAGATGAAATTTACATGTTACAAAAATGTGGGAATTGAAGTTGTTTTGGATTCATTACAAATTATTATGACCCGACTAAAGAAAAAAGAAAAATTTACGATGGACTCGGTTTTTTATTTTTTTTTAATGTTTTTGATGTCCAACTTTTCAAATTTAAAATATAATTTTTAAACCCTCAATTGTTTATGTTTGTCTATATATATATATATATAAAATAAAATTTCATCAATGGTTTCTATACTTATCATTAAATCACGATAACATACTTAAAAAGGTCTAATCAGATCTAAAACTAACTTTTTTAAAATTCCAATTAGTACATAAATTTTATGTTTTCACTAATTTATTCTAATCTCATTCGTTTTGTTATTTTTACATAATGAAAGTCAATCTACATTGTAAATTATCTCTACAATTGAGAATTGTCAATATAATAGATAATCTTATTTTCAAACGAAAAAATAAGAAAAAAATGTAAAATCAATTGTTAATTGATAATGTTAAAGTATAAGTTTATTTTATTTAATAATCTAATTATTGCATATTAATACATATCTTTTTTTTATTTCTTAAATCAAACTATTGAGATTTTTTGTTCGTTATATTCCTTGTATTTGTAAATATTTATTGTTATACTCATTTGAGGATGTTATTGGAGGTATAGGTGGCAAATGGATAGAGTCAGATTATTTTCTATTAAATTTGGATTTATTTTTAAAATTGATTTGAATTTTTTTATCATTTATGTAATGTTTTCTCATAATTTCTTAAGAGATAAATAATAATATTCTCTTAAAAAACTATTTTTATTAAGATAGATAAATGAAAATTTAATTTAATTTTTTGTTTTTATTTAAATATTTAATAAATTTACCATAATATTTTTAAGCAAATGACTATATATAATGAACATAATTGAATTAAATACACATAAAATTATATTTAAGTCATATATCATAATTTAAATTAATTTACAAATAAACATATAATGTTCAATGATAGAAAATTATTCATTATAAAAAAATTTATCTATTATGATAAAAATCTATATGATAACATTATTTTTGTCTTAATATATGATTTTATCGTAATAAAAATCAAATTTATTGCAATTATTATTAAAAAAAAAGTAAAATTGTGATGAATTTCTTTTACATAGTAAATTATTTAAAAAATTATGATAAAAATTTAGCTTAATTACTTAAAATTCAAATATTTATACGATTTTAAATTGTATCCAAAATATCTAATTAAGTCAATTATATTGTAACTTAATAAATTGATTTTAATTATACCTCAAATCAAAAATAGAATTTAGCAAAGTACATTTAGAGTTAGTTGACTCTTATACATTTTTAATTAGCTTAATTAAACTTAAAATCAAGTTTACAACGTAATTAATATACTATTTTTATTTTTATTCAATTTAATCTTATTTTTACTTAATTAAATTTATTATGTAATTTTGTATGATGAATTTTAAATTTATATTTAAAATTAAAATTAAAAATTTAAATTTATAATTCATAGAATCTCTTAATCACTAATTTTTTAAAAAAATGTCTCTCACTCTTCTTAAAAAATAAATTTTATATATTAAATAATGAAATTTTAAACTACTCAAATAAAAACTTCCAACAAATATTTAAAAAATCAACCACATGATTTTAATTAAGATGATATTTTTATTTTTTATTCAATTTAATAGTATTATTGTAAATTAAATTTATTTTGTATTTTAGATGATGAATTTTAATTATATATTTAATTTAGAAATAAAATTTTAAAATTAAAATTTATAATTCATTAAATCTCTCAATATCTTCTTTAAAAATTAATTACATGAGCTTAACTAGGATGATACTTTTATTTTTATTCAATTTAATCTCATTTTTCAATTAATTAAATTTATTATATACTTTTAAGATAATTATTTATTTAAATTTAAAAACCTAAAATTTTGAAATTTAAATTTATAATTTATAATTTATAAATTTTTCAATCTCTCATTTAAAAAAATTTATTTTATTCTCTCTTATTTAAATCATCAAAAAATCAGTTGTATGAACTTAATTAAGATGATACTTTTATTTTTATTCAATTTAATCTCATTTTTAATCAATTAAATTTATTTTATACTTTTATTTGATGATTTTATATTTAAATTTTGAAAATTAAAAAATTTTCAAATTTAAATTTATAATTTATAAATTTCTCAATCTCTCTTTAAAAAAAATTATTTCATTCTCTACTTAAAAAAATTAATCTATATATTTAAAATAAAAAATTATTTAAACTATTTAAAATTAAAAATATTTAAAAAATCAATTACATGCTATGAATATGAACATACTCAAAAAATTTATCCTTATCTATTATTTAGATATATAAAAATAAAATTTATAATTTTAAAACATAAAATTATTTAATTATCAACTAAACTAAAAATAAAATTTAGATATTTTTGTGAAAAAAATATTTAAATTGAGTAAAAATAAAATATTATCTTAGTAAAATTTAAATTTAATTTTGAATTTGATTGAACCAATTGAAAAAATATAAGTATAAATTGAGTCTAAATATATAATTTATAAATGCTAATTTTAACTTGGATATAATTAAACTAAATTCATCAAATTAGAGTGTAATTAACTCAATTAGAAATTTTTTATAATAAAAAATTCGTGAAAATGTTTGAATTTTTAATCATTGATCTCATAAATGTTTAACTCAAAATTTGGTCATAATAAATGAGCATATAAGATAAATTATAATATACACTCTTTCATCATAATATTTTAGTACCTACCAAATTACATACAGGGAAAAGTAATATTATCATAATCATATTTGTTATTATTTTAAATAATTTAAAAATTATGATAAAATTATTTTATCATAAAAAATTATTACTAAATAATTTATAATAAATTATAATTTAAGCACATAAAAAAGCACAGTAAAATTAATAAATTTATTAAAATATAAAAATTTCATTATATTTTAAACAAAAATATCAAAGTTAAATTTTAAATTTAATTAAAAACCTAAATATTTTTTTGTGAAATAAATTTCTTTCCTTTTTATTTTAATTGTTCTACCTTTTATATACTTAATAATAAAATTTTTCTTTTTTATATGTCATTGAGTCAATTGAGGCAGGTCACTGGTTGACTTATTCTTGTCTGTTTTAATCCGACCCGTCGTTTCGAATTTACCCTGAGTCAGGATCGAGTTCGAATCACGTTTTCAGGCAAATTCGGATTAGATTAAAAACTGTCACCTCTAATGGGAGGTCTATATGATATAGTATCTAATCATATGTTTAAGATTTGTTTCTAATCTAGTAATTCCTTATCAACATCTATTTTTTCCTTTAATCAATACATGTTTAAACTTTATATATTTATCTTATACATTTCAATTTATTGAAAAAACTTATTGTATTATCTTCAATTCATCAAATACAAGGAATGTAAAGATAAATGAAAAGTGTTGGCAGTATGATTTTAAAAATAAAAAAGAAAATATGTAGATTAATATACAATAGTTATACTATTAAGCAAAACAAGTTTCAATTTTTAGAGTTTTCTAATTTTTCTAATTAAATTTAAAAGTTAGTTTTAAATTTGATTGAATCTTTTTAGGTACTTTATTGAGAGTGATAAGTTCATGGGCTATAGGTGAAATTTAATTTAATTTTTAATTAATAATTTCAACCAATATATATGTATATATATAAGGAGATTTGTGCAATAATCATGAATAATTGATAGATTTAGAAGTTATATTTTAAAATTGAATGATTAAACATTCAAAACACAAGAAGTGTAGGGGTTCAAAATGATTTTTTTTTAAAGTAAAACAAAATAATGAAGCACGAGAAGAGAAAACAAGCACAGAACAAATTACAGGTTTTCATGGATCCGATTAGACCAAGTAATAATCTTTTATTTCGATTAATTCAATTTCAATGGACCAAAATTATAATTATAATTTTGATTCCGAGTAATTCAATTCCACTTTGATCCCACTTTTAAATCAAATAATTGAGAAATGACTATCTTAATTAAGTTTATTATTATTTTGTTATCTTTCATTTTCACTTGACAAGTGAATATCGCTATCAAGCATACTCGTCAGTTCATTAATAATTTAGAACTACTACTAGATATATGGTATATGCTCCTAAAGTCATATATAGTTATATGACGTCTATTTCATCATCTTTTTTAGTGAAATTCACCATGATAATTATGGTTTTATTTTAAAAGATAATATTTATCTTGCAAGATAGATTAACTACAGTCTCAAATTAATTAATACATTTCATTTTTTTTTTTTGAAAAAAACAACAGTACTATTGCATAGGCCAACAAAAATAGAGTGCTTCGTTAAAAAATATTGAGGGATAAAATTCAATAACAAACTCTTCCAAGGAAAAAAGTACACCCAATAATAAAAGAACAACCTAAATCAAACTTAAACAAGATCAAACAAAAGAAGGTTACGGAGCCACGCATGACTCTCATCCCTCAACTAGGCAAAATCACTTAAATTCTCATGACCATATTTGGCCACACCATTAGCTTCATAGTTAGTCATCCTAAAGATAAGCTTAACATCTTAACTCTACAAATAGAAAATAAAATGAAAATATCCTTTATAATAAGACCAAGATTTGAAAGCACTTCCCCCATTTGATATGAGAGCCATAGCATTATTAGCATTGGACTAAATTTTGAGATTACGAAAACCATAGTCCATTGCAAAAGTCAACCTTCTCGCAAGGCTTATAATTCAATCATCAGGATTGAAGTTGCATCATTCAAGGAGATTGTCCTAGATGCCATACACTGCCCTGTCATACAATCCACTCCAAAATAATAGTATTAATGCATAGACCAATAAAGATAAGGTTTCTCATTAAAAAACCTTGAGAGATAAAATTAATGAAAAAAATTGTCTAAAGAAAAAGAGTACACTCAATAATACAAGAACAACCTAAATCAGACTTAAGCAAAATAAGATAAAAGAAGGTTATAGAGCCATGTAAGATTATCATCCTCCAATTAGAGAGACTCACCTAAATTCTCACGATTATATTTGGCCAAACCATTAGTTACACAGTTATAGATAAGCTTAAAAACTTCAGCTTTACGGACAGAAAATGAAACAAAAATATCCTCTATAATAAGATCAAGGTCTGAAAAAAGCACTTCTCCCTTTGAGATGAGGGCCACAACTTCACTAACATCGGACTCAACACTGAGATTACAGAAACCACACTTTATTGCAAAAGTTAACCCTTCCTATAAGGCACATAATTGAATCATAAGGACTAAAGTTGTATCGATCAAGGAGTCTATCATAACTGTCATACACTATCTTGCACTATTACAAATGATTGCACCCATACTTACAAACCCACTTTAGGCAAAGAAAGAACCATCTATATTGAGCTTAAACTGGCCATTCAAGAAATAACCATGACAACGGTCTCTTTAGGGTCGATGACCTATTTTGCTCACTCATTTGTTGTGTACGAACAAAATTCTCATGGAAAAATCAAAACCCTATCATAACGTCTGTCATCTTTTGGCACATCCCTTTTGTGTAAAGATTTATTCCTTGTAGTTCTACCCATCCAACAAAGATTTCATTAAGAGTAACACTTATAAATAAGAGAAAACATTTCTAAAGAAAAAAATATTTATATTATTGAGCGCACAAATTAACTTATACAGAGCTATTCTAACTTAGTTTGAAATCTCAAATTCGAATTCTAAGTACGCAACTATGTTAAAACTTAGGGAGAGTTTTGTCACCTTTGTACTCTACCCGATTTGAATCCCAATTAATCTCATACTTGAGAATATATAGAGATACCTGACAATATAACCAAAAAAATATATTTATATAAATTCAACTACCTATAATAAAAGAGAAACAAAAATACAAAACAACTCTATATAACCAAAAAAAAAAAGTAGCATAGTCTTGGATATACTAAACTGACTTGATTAACCGTATCAAAAAATATATAAAATTAAAAAGAATCTAAAATATCTAAAAAAATAATTGAATCATAATAACAATTCAAGATTGTATCATATATATATATATAAACTATTTTCTTGTAAGTTCAATTTTTTATAAAAATTTTGAAATACCTGAATTAAAGTGAACCATTCATTAATCTCGAATATATGAATTGGATCGAACCGAAATTAATTCAATTTGAAACAAATATTTTTTCATTACAATCTGAAACTGATTTCTTAATTTTCAAAAATACTCGATTTTCGATCTATTTCAAATAATTTTAAATAGTCTGGTCTAGAATTGGACCCAATCACTATAAAAAAATCATTTAAAGAAATATGAGTTTATTAATAGAAAATAAAAAATAAGGAGAGAGAGAAGGGCTATTAGTGATTTACCAGCATCAGTTTAAAAACTAGAAATATAAAAAATTTAGAAAGGATTTTAGAGAAAAGGGAGGTGGAGACAGAATACAGGAAAAGTGGTACTATACACGTAACAATACTCAGTACTGTTTTGTTGCTTCCAGATACTGTTCAATAAAATAATGAATTCGTAGTATTAAAATACTCAATAAAATAATGAAGATGATGATCATTGAAGTTCTACTATTAAAAACACTTGAAAAATATTAATCAATTCAACCAATGAAAGGCTTTCCCACGCATAGACTTATCTCAAGTGGGTTGGTCGTTTGCCTAGCCTCGAGTTTCGTCGCAGGTCCTACATCATCAGCTACTGTGCCATATTAGATTCATTAGCTTTTGTTTCTGCAATCATTCTGCTAATTAATTAATATTTCCCTTTTAATTCCCTTACCAAAACCTGAATTAGGGTTGCTGGGGCTTAAACACCTCAACGTCTAGCTAAGCTGCCTGTCTCGACATGTACAACATGTTGCTCAATCATATTTTAATCAAAAGTCTATCCCGCTGTCTTTTTGACCGTTGATTGATATAATTGGGAATTTTGGAAAAGAAGACATCTCTACAGAAAAGGGGCTTGATCTTTGATCTTTTGGAAGGTGGAAGAAGAAAACACCTAACCCTTCCCCTCCCTTAATTAAACAACAGTTAATAGGATTATTGAGTTTGCTGAGGAAGCCCAAAATGACAAAATTTCTTTTGGAATTTGCATGACCCTTTTCAATCAAATTACTTCAATATTTTAATGAGATTCATAGCTTTTATGGGTCGGCAACTCACAGCTCTTCAAAGCCTAAATGTCAATCACCTCTATAAATAAATACACTAATACAGTGTTTGGGAAGGAAAAAACTAAGAAAAGAAGTAAAATAAAGGTAAAAAATAAGGAGAAAAAATAACTTTAATCTCTTTAAAAAAAAAATAAAAAGGGAATAAAAATAAATTTTATTTTCTCTCAAAAATGAAGAGAAAATATGAAAGATTGAGAAATTTTTATAAAATTATAATTCTGCTCATAAACATAAAATCAATGCCAAAATGAAGTTATTTTATTTTTAAGATTTAAAATAAATATAAAGTGAATTTAAATTATAAAATTAGTAAAATAAATTTATCTAAAATTTTTAATTGAAATTAATTTTCTCAAAATCATATGACTTTTTACTTTGTATCTTTTTAGTTTCACATTTATCAATTGATATTTAGTGATTAAATATTAAAATATTAAAAATAACGTTTGATAAATGTTAGCGTTTAACATTTAATTTAAAAATTAATGTTCAATTTTTAAAAAATATAATTGAATGTATAAATATGTTTTTTTTTAACATGTGAAATATAAAAAACTAATGTTAGGATTTTTTTTAGTATTAACACTATATTTTTCATTATATAAATTGTTATTTCATATAAAATCAATTAAAATATAAAATAATTATCTTTTTTTATAATTATACAATATAATTATATATCCAATTATTTTCTTAAATAAATGGTAAAATAGAAAATATATAAAATAATATTTTTATTTCCTTCCATATTTTGCTTTTCAAATAAAAAAAATAAAATTTTCATCCCTTTTATCCAAGCATAAGAAAAAATAAAAAATAAAAATAATTTTTTTTTTTAATTTTCTTTCCACCCCACCTGATTTCTCAAACATAGAATAAATGTCAACTCGCATCTATAAATAACACCGAATTCTATAACCAGGGCCAACACCCACTTGCTGCACCGTGCCATGCCTTTTATTATTATTATATAGTTTTTGAGAGATATGTAATAAAAATAAATTTTGTTTTTATAATTTGCTATTAAATATTTTTATTTTTTAAAATTAAAATTTTTAAGATTAAAATTTATGACTTTTTTTTTAAATTGTTAAAATATTTAATAAATATAAGAAATTAAAAATATTCATTTTTAAAATTAAATAAAAGTAAAAAAATTGCAACGATATTAAACTTCTCTTAATCAACACAACAAAAAGAATATTAGCCTCCCAATGCAATGAGGAAAATACATGTTTCTGTGTTGATAAATAGAAGTCATCTAAAAGAGTTACGATAGCATATTTAAGTGGAACTCTTTTTTTTTTTTTTTACCCATACCCTTGACTAAGGAGTAATTAGCAACACCAACACCAGCATGCGTCATAGGTGATTTCATCGCTGTCATATCCCAAAATTATGCCGCAGATTCTCCTTCTAAACTCACCTCAAGAAGTATCGTTTCAATCAAATTATTTTCTTAATAATGGACTATATATTAAGCTACCAAAAGTTGATAGGGATATATTAATTAAATTCTTGATGCTCCAAAAGAGTAGTAGGCATCAATAAAAGTGTCTAATCTCCCTCCATTATCACTTTCTATACGCTTTAATTTGTTTATTAGTATTTTTTTTTTTTTAATTGTGTAGTGAGGAGTTTATAAATGTTACGAAAGAATTTAGTATATGTTTTTTCTAAACTTATCAAAACATTATTTATTTATGTCAATCTAATGGATTCATAAAAAATTACTTTTTTATAATTTTTTAATGAGTTTATATTCATAATAAAGTCCACATTCATCATGGGTATTTTGATTCGCATATCAAACTCTAGTAGACAAATCGTTTGAGTTGTAGAGGAGACAATATATGTTTTTCTTGTAGACTAACATATCAGATTTAGGAAGCAAATCAAGAAATTAATTAAACAAAATCAAGAAAACTGTAGTAAAGGAGTCCCACTTCTAGGATACATATGTCACCTTTAGCATTATTTAGTCGGATTTCTACTTTTATTTAAAAAATAAAAGAAAGAAAGAAAAAATTAAAACCCATGTTTTGGTTGGAATAGACTATGTACCAAATCATTCATTCTCAAGTGTGACTTATATAAAACTGATTGTGTGAACTTAAATAATCCTATTGAACCAAGATTCTTAATATTGACCACTCAAAGTCAGCAATTGTTTCCTCAATTCCTAAAAGATTTTATTTTCTTAACATGAATGTAAATTAATTAATTAAGTATATTAAAAATCAAGCTGAAATTTTAAGAAGAATGACCATTCAGAAAACAGAAGTGTAAGAACAAATAAAATGTAAACTTTTTTTCTTTTTAAGAAAATGAAATATAAATGTTTGGTGTCAATCATGTAATGTTTTTTTATTTTTATTTTAAATTTTTAAATTAAAAATTGTTTTGTAAAAATGAACTATAGAAATAAATATAATCATGTTTTAGGTTTTCACAAGTTTTAACAATTTATTTTTATTCTTGAAAAATAAATTTCAAAAAATTTGTACTTAATAAATAATTTTAATTTTCAAATTCTGACAGCAAAAATAAAAATCAAAAGTAAACCAAACCAAAACCAAAGAAAAAAATATATATATATTCAAATCCGAGCTAATGATAGAAATGAATAGAGGATGAATGGGATAACAGCATCTCAGTCCTATTTCTCATTTCTATTCAATGCTTCTGACCACGTCAAAATGGACGCAGTGTTAAATTCCATGGAGAGTAAAATATTTGAGGACATGAATAGAAGACTGCTCGAACCTTTTACAGAGGAGAAAGTAGGGATAGATCCAAAGCATATACACCCAACCAAAGCAGTTGGACTAGATGGTGTATGCCTACCTGCTATTCTTTACTAAATTTTTTTAACCTATTATTCATAATGATGTTGGCTGTTGTTCTTGCTGTAGTAAAGGTCTTGCTATTTTATTAAACTTTTTAACTAATTATTCATAATGATGTTTTGGCTGTTGTTCTTGCTACTTTAAATCAACAAGTAGATCTCTGTGCTATTAACTAGACTTTTATAGCATTTATTTATAAAATTAAGACTCTTGTAAGCACCAAAAAATATAGACCCTTTAGTATTTGTAATAAACTGATTACAAAAACTATAGCAAATAGACTCAAGTAGTTTCTACCCTCAATTATTCTCCCTACTCAATTAGCTTTTGTCCTTAGCCGTCTAACAACAGACAATGCCTTGTTACTTTTGAATTGTTTCATTTTATGAAATCTAAGACTGAAGGTAAAGAAAAAATAATTTTGTACTTAAATTGGACCCTGAGTGTAATTTGCTATTTTGAGGACGAACAAAGCTATTTTAAGAATTCCCATAGGCTCTCTGGGACTTCTTCAAAGCTAGTACTTGTCAGTTAAATCTTGTTGTGTCCTTCTAAAGGGACTCAAAGAATTTGAGATAAATGTTCCTTCCTACGTGAAAGTTGAATTTATCTCTCTAACATTGAAAACACTTATTTGGAGAGCAATATCTATAATTCTTCAGCAACCAAAGCTAAACTTTATCACAGCCTCTGAGTTGTTTCACCCTGCAATGATATTTGTCAAGTTAATGATGAGCCTGAGGAACATTTATTTTTCATTTGCCCTTTTTCCAGAGCAGTCTAGTTTGGTGCTTACCTATATGTGCCTAATATTGTGGTGTTTCTCATCTTTTGCCTCTTGGTGGGAATCTATGATTTCCTTTTTGCTTGACACAGGTAAGGAGTCTCTAGGCTTTCTATGCTGGTTTATTTGGAAGGCCAGAAACTCCTATGTTTTTGAAAAAGCTACCCCAAACCCAAATGCTATCATGATAAAGCTCTTATTTGCTCTAAAATTTTTTGAAGAACAGAGCCTGCTTGCAACATTTTCTCTACCTCCACTTGTCCCTCTTTTGGAGTCAGAAGCTCAGTAGCTTCCTCCTCCAACAGGCTGGTTGAAGATCAACTACGACATAGTTTCGATCCAAATTCCCATAGAAGTGATATTGTCGTTGTTTGTCGCAATCAGTTGGCAGTTATTTGTTAGTGGTCGATTCAGATTCTTCTTTCAGTATCTCCTCTTGCAGCTGAACCTTAGTGAGGTTAACTAGGTCTTCATCTTGAAACCTAGTTAACAGGCTCAGTAGCTTCATCGTTGTTTGTCGCAATCAGTTGGCAGTTTTCATTCAATCAGATTTCTTATGGCAGTTCAGTCAATTACAGAACCCCATCTTCAAGTTCTTAGGGATGTATTCAGAAAGTTTTTTATTTTGAAGCATGGATATGCTACCCACTGCAAATTGGAGTCTACTGTCCCTTCTAATGCTGGTTCTCTTCTGTTTCTGATTAATGAAATTCATAGTCTCCCCCCACCCCCAAAAAAAAAAAAAAGCAAGATGGAAGCACCGGAGCGATAAATATTTTTTCCTTTATTTAGCCAATTCCCTAATTATAAAATCATTACTGAGCGTTTAAAATAAATTCATATAAATCCATTTGTATTGATGTGAAAATTTCACTAGGTACTTCAAATTCTTAACAATATTAATTCGTATAATACATAAATTAAAATTCATATGCAAATTTCAATTTGATCCAAGCATATAACTAACTTTATAACAATTTTAAATTTATAGAATTAAGTAATTGTATAACTAAATATATAACAAATTTTATAGAATTAACAATTTTAAATTTTGAATGAATATCAAACATACAAAACACAAGTATGCTTGTAGGATTTCAATTAAAACACATAATTGGTAAAAGTACACTATAAACTGCTGTCCAACTATTGTTTATGACCTTTCAATCATACGCTTGTTCGAGGCGAAACCAGTGTATTAATGCCTTTTTCCTTTTCCCCCACAGCCAGATGCATGCGGAATATTGCCGAAGGAGTTGCACCATTCAACCGGCAGAACACTAGACGCAATCAACGGTATAGTACCTAATTCCCAACCATCTGTTTTTCTTCTAGGATGGCACCTCTTTTCATCGCAACTTACAAAAACAGTTCATTTATTTCTCCAGACCACAAGGCCAATCCCCAAATCCGTCGACGCAAGGACCGCAGCCAAGATAATTCGGCTTTTTCCGTTGAATCATGGGCTCACTTTCGTTTCATTTCATACAAATCAACAAACCACCCCTCCAGGAGAGGAAGGCGAGGAGGTGAGAAACTAAATGCCTTAACATGCCAATCAATTAAACGCATATATTATCTCAAAAGGTATAAATACGCTCCACCGTTTATTATAAAAATTTGGCCAACGCTATCTACTAGAAGAATACAACAATTATGAAAATCATACAACACGTCAAACCTGTAACCTACCTAGCTGCTGCAATGAAGTGGTAAATAGCTGCACCAATAAAAACTGACTATTGTACAGAAATGAAATTAGCTCCCTGCCATGAGAGAAAAAATCTACTGGTGGCTATACCCAGGTGGGAATGGCCTCTTATTAGCTCCACCCGGCGGTGGAGGCCTAGGCCTTTCATTGCTAGGTCGCAATTGTTGGTGGAACTTATTATTTACTCCCCGCAATGGTGGCTGCATCAGCCTCCCAGGTGTTCCACCATGAATTGGCCTAGGCCCCCTATTCTGCCCACTGGCACCAGGTACAGGCAGTGCCCTACTTCCTCCTGTGTTCAATGCAGAAAATCTGTTACCCCTCTGTAGGTGATGATCATAACCTCTGGGAACATTCTGATTAACCAGTGGGGGGAACCCACCACCCCATTGTTGACTGCCAGCTCTAGGTGACTGATAGCTTTGGTAGCCATCATAACCACCTTGCAAATAGGCAGTGGCCCCAGATGATGTGTGGGTGATGGAACCATGCAAGTACTGTGGTCCACCATTCTGATGAAGTTCTGGTGGGTGGTACATCTGCCTTACATGTTGTTCACTTGATTGGTTATCTCTTTCATACCGTGGATGAGACCCATTATAATAGGGGTTGGCACCTGATGAAGTGTAGGGTCGACCATAACCATGGTTATGGTGAGCAGGATTTGAAGATCTATGCTGACCAGAATGAGAATAATCTGTTCTAGGTTGCCCAGTTCTATGTCTTCCTGGATCATGCAACCCATTCAAATAGGCAGAGTGACGAGGGGGATGGGGAGCTGCACCATAAGCTGGCAGTTGGGCATGCAAATGATTAGCATAACCGTTAGGATCCAACTTTAATTGTAAACTATTAACCACAAGTCGATGTGATGCTTCAACTAGCTGACGGCTAGAGATGGTTCCAGAGGGGTTGTGCCTGAAAAGATAAACCAGAACTCCAATTTAAAAAAAAAAAATGACAGAAGATACAAAACAATTGCAACACAAATGCATATGCAAACAGACTAGATGAAAACAAACAATTATGCATTGGCATTGGCATTGCAATGAAGAACAAGTAAAACATACCTTTCATTTTCCCAAGGCTTCCTCCCAGAATCTTCATGCCACAGAACCGGTTCAGGTTTCAGATCCCCTATACTTACCATCTAAAGAAAAAAGTAATAGCATTTTATTTAATACAGTAACCATCAACCACAGTAAGCCAGACAATAACATTTCTCCAATACAATAACCATCAACCCCAATAAGCAAGAACAGTCACATTAAGATGTAAAATGATAAAGATGAGCACAGAATAGTGAAATATACTTTTTGAAAGATCATTACCATTCTAAAACTGTAAGATTTCTTTGATCAGGGAAGGGAGAGAAGCAACATGATTACCACCAGAAGTTATAGATGATAAAAGAAATAAAATTAGAAGAGAGGAGCAAAGTTAAATAAATTTAGCTACTTATACCACACCCCCCCCCCCAAAAAAAAAAAAAAAAAGATAGTGAACATTGGGAAACATTCAGGCATCAAGAATGCATACCTTCTTAGGGAATATAACCCCAGCAGGTGGTCTAGTTATGTGTTTATGTGGGTCAGGAAGTCTGTATATAACACATCTGAACAGCAAAGAATAAAATGATTAGAAAACAATGAAATAATAACATACATCAGACAGTTTATCACTTTTAAGAGTTCTAATAGATTCCATGTGCCAAATAATTGAGTCCTATTAATAAATTCCACATATGTCAAAAAGAATAAGGTTGGAGGCTCACATGACTTCATTGTCCAAAATGTCTTCCATGCCTACAACTGGAGATCTGAATATGGGAGGATGAGTATCGCCAGAACAAGGGGAGATATAACCATTCATCCCATCACTGCATGTAGCCCTAAATAGAATCAGAAAATAGTCCAAACAAATTTTGACTTTGTAACTAATCTTGGAATAGTCCACATTAGCACAAAATCTAAGTTAACAGCACAAAAGATAGATTGCAGCAAGAATAATTATGTGAAACAGAAACAACTCAGGACTGTTACATTCAAAATTAAAAATGCTGGATTATGTTATAAATCTCTCTCCCTCACAGTGTGCATGCATGCTGAAACACATAAATAGATACCAAAACCAGTAGTATTTCAACCTTAAACAGTAATATCTCAACATTGACCATGAAGCCAAAATCTTGGGATTAGCTTTTTAATATATATATATATATATATATATATATATATATATATATAAATTGATAGGAATCATACTAAAGCTAAAATAATCAAGATACCAACATTAACTTTACAATGGTTGGCTGAGAACCATAAAAACAGTAACCAACCAACTAAAATTTTCTGCTTACATGATAATTAAAATACTATTAATGGCTTCTTTCTCTCGTTTCTCACAACTCATGCAATTTTTTATTATTTACTTCAAGAAATTTATACCTTGGAACAATAATTGTATTCAAACTCTATGACAAAGAATATCAAATTCACTAAACAACATTGGTACCCATCCAAACTACACAAAGCTAACTTGTTGAAAATGGAAACCAATGAAAGCTTAAAATCTAATGAACTCCAAAAAGCTCACATTAGAAAGTATGCATGCGTGTGTAAGAGTTGCAAAGACAAACCTCAGTTCAGGATTAATGCGTTCCTTGACTTCAACACGTTCCTTGTCCGTCAATTGTTTACAGTTATTATCAAGTAAATATATACTCTCAGCAAGAGAATGAGATGATAACACAAAAAGCATGTCAAACATTACACTGTTTCTCCTTGCTTCCTCCTCCTACAACACATTGCCATATTCAGAATTTCAGGACAGAAAGCAACCCCCCCCCCCCCCTCTCTTTTTCCATTTTTCATGCCCTTAGAGAGAGGGAGCAAGAGAGAGAGAGAGAGAGAGAGAGAGAGAGAGAGAGAGAGGGAGAGCAACAAAAGGGAAACAGAAAGGAGCAAAACACACATCATAAGGTCACTTGATTCAAAAACCATACCGTTAATGTATGCTCAATCATTTTGACCTCCTCAAGGAGGCGAGCTTCATCAATGAAAGGCAGCTTTGCAATACCCTGGAGAAAAGGAAAAATAAAATCATAAAATGTCAACAAAATCCACTTGAATAAGAAATGATCTTGGGCACAATATCTTGTATATGAGGCTAAATGCATTCAGATAACAAAATTAAAACTTACCTGCCAAGCATACCGCTTTCCATTCATGTCCACTTCAAAATCTGGTACAAAGAATAAAGTTCAAGAAGGCATCTTACTATATGAGGAACGAGGAAAACTGCATATCAAGCATTCTTTTTGGTAAAAATGCATACCAGTAGGGTAAAAATCAATAATATGTGAATTTGGATCAGTCATCAATTTTCTATAATGCACAGGAAGAGCATGGGAACTGCAAAAGAAATATGTACATATATATTTAGTTTCATCCTTGATAGAAAACATACAAGAAGAGAAAACTTATGGCACCTTGCTGCAGGAAAAACTCCCAAAAGTTGATTGAATGGTTTGAATGGAGAACCAAGTTCAAACTCAATGCTCATCTGATCTAGGTCTTTGAGATCAGAAGCAAAGGGTGCATAATGGTAGGGATAAAACCTGAAACAAGGAACTTAACCATCAGCCCACTAATGATCCATAAATGATGATGTGATTGCATATCCGAGCAGGAATATAACACCACAAACTACAACTTAATATCTAGTTCAAAACTCCCAATCACTACAAAAGGCAAGAAAATCCACTACTTACCACTGCCAAGAACAAACTCCTTCATAGTAATAGTGCATGACCCAACATAGCCCTTCAGTGTACCTCAAGGCCTGCAAGATTGATGGTCCAATAAAGGATATGATCCTTTGAAGACATTAAAGACATCCAAATTCAACAATATGACCTGATAACTTACAACATCTCTCCTTATGTCTTCAAGTTCCTCAGGGGTTGTAGCAGAAAACTTCTCTTGATAATATCTTTCTTTCCATCCTGGTTCTCCCAATTTAACCTGATAAATAACATCCCAGGTAACTGACCGTAGCCCAAGGAAAGAGGCAAACTGAAATAATATTTGCAAGACTGAATAAATTCACACAAACATTTAAAAAGGTGCAAGATAAAGGGGGCATGAAATGATTAAGGTTGCAGACTCATTATTCAGGTTGCTATGAAATTACTAATCTCAATGCAATACACATAACAACATTAAACCAAATGGTACAAACTGAAATCATTAAGTCAATATTCTCATCACCCTAATCAGAAATACATACAGCAATCACAAAAAGAGCAAATAGTTGAAAAAGTAAAGGCATATATAAGAATCTCAATAGCAAATTCAAACCTTGTCTTCTTCTGGATTATTTGAGTTAAAAACATCAGATTTCTCACGAAGCCTCTCCTTCAGCTTAGTTTTCAATTCTTCTTTGTTTTCATGCACCTGAAAATAGAGGGGAAAATAGCATCAACATGATAGACAGTTTGCATGTATAAAATAGGGAATGGTGTAAATAAATGAACTCTTAACTCCTCGCCAGCAAGGCTCATACCAAATCAAAGGCTAGCCCAGAGAATATGAGTCCTAAAGAATGGCTGGAGGAGTCAGAATTACATTAGAGTGCCTCTCCTGAAGCAGGAAAACATACTTCTATTTCAAGATTATTCTCTGCTTCAACAATGGCAGCACCAACACTAGCTGATGAAGCCATGCATGCAACTTTGTGGGCATGACCAGAAAACCCTTTATCGTTAGAAGTCCAAGAACTTGAACTAATATCAATGTCTGCACCTTGCCCATGTTGGTTCTTTTGCTGAAACGGTGAAGGTAAAGGAGCTGAAGCTAGACGGGAACCATGAAATCGAGCAACTGGAACCAAGGACTCGGGTTGAACTTGAGGCTCTGCATCGTCTTCCCTTCTAGCATTTGCCTTTCCCCGCTTGATTCTTTCTGATTGGCGCTGCAATATATGGACAGAATAAGTTAATAACCAAGGATAAGAACTGCTCAAACATGTAAAGCATGAGCAGTCCCCTCCAAAACTTTTTTAGCACAGGGATGTTGGTTTGTAGATTCTGATGTCCTGCTTATATTGTTATGCTCTTGTAAAGAAAAACCTTAAGGCTATCCCCTCTCTCTAAGTATTTATACAAGTACATGAATGCACACAATCTGAAATTATATTCATTCTGAATATGCTATCATGCTTTATGCAATCTAAATTATCATTTTGCGTTCCACAGTTAACTATTTTGAAAAAAATTGGGACAGTTATTCAACCAAAAATGCAAGTGCATCCTCCTGATGATAGACAAAATTGGCAATACTTTGTCTCTAGATGTCCCCCCCTCGGAATAGAAACAGACTGGTATGTAACATATTCGTTGTTCTTTCCTCTTTTTCTTGTACCTTTCCTTGTTCAAATAGCGACTGTTTATAAAGGCAACTGCTAAGAGAGCAACCATTTCACATGTATACAAACCCTTTTAGTTCACGTCTCCATAAATGTGAACAGCAGAAGCAGTTTATCAATTATAGTATTAGCCAACACTTTAGTAGATCTAGAACTAAATATGACAAACAATGTTTATCAAAAGAAAAATTATTGAAAATTTGTCATATCATGAGAAAATTATCCCAAAGACAAAGTAAAAATGTATATCATCTATCCTAGTTAATCAAGAGAACATTGAATATTTGGAAGACAACCATGCTTATTGGTGAAAGAAGTTAACCTGATGCAAGCGTGCTCTTTTCTGGAATATTTTGTCTTCATAGGATCCCACTGCTTGAATAAAATGCTCCACCCTCCTCAAATTTGGCTGAGAAAGCAAAATTATTAACAATCAATGTAAGAATGAACTTCTGAAAAATGTTAGCAGAGAATGAACTTCCGAAAAATGTTAGCAACAGCACCCAGTATAAGCAGATAATACAAATCTCAAGACCTACATTACCTTGCTTGCATCAGTCAAATAGCCACCCATTGTCCTAAACTCCTTCTTGTATACTGCCATCAGCAGGTTGATAGCACCCTGTAACAAAAATTGAGCATGTAAAACAAAAGATCATTTTCACCCACATGTTATTTCCATTTAAAAACAAATGCATGCTATAGACTATTGCCTTTACTGAAGGAAGGGGGTGAGACTAGGAAAAGAATAATCAGCATAGGCAACTGCCTAGAAAGCAGCAACTTGAATAATTCCAGGATTGCAGCACAATAAATGTTGCACAGTTTCTTGCTTAAACTATACCAATGAATACTAAGTTCAATATCCTCAAATGGAATACAATAGTGGGGCCTAGGACAATATATTATGGCTAAGTTGCGGATACAGCTAGATTACATTGCAAAGTCTCTTTATGTTGAGGCCAAGGAGCCATTATCAAATCCTACCAAGGGTTATCCTGGGTGCATATTCTACAATGGAAAACCACCATATGACACTTCGCCCTCATTCACCCTCTTCTCATCTGGCTACATTTTTAATGACGATAGTTAAAAATCTAAAGACATTCTTATGCCTTCCAAGTGCATAATTATCAAATTTTAATGCCAGAAGTATTTTTTTCTTCATGTTCATGTTTCACTTCCTATATCATCCAAAAAGTTAAAATTTACATTCAATATCAACAAAAGTTGCAGTTAACAAGTAATTGCTGCTTCATAGAATTGTTTGAAAAATCTAGATATATAAAGTACATCTCTATGCATTCTTTAAAATCCAAGAGAATCATCAAACCTGTTGAATATTATTTTGCCCAACCCCAAAGACTGACCAACAATTAAATTTCATTCAAATCAAATATATACTTTTCTTTTAAAACAGTTAACTTTCTAAAGGTTCATCACAATTCACATATTTCAGAATCCTTCTCCAATATATTGAATTATTATCATATTAACACACATAATTCTGCAACCACATTATAATCAAATTGAAAGAACAAATATTTACAAACCTCACGAATCTCCAATGTGGGCATATGAGGCAAAAAATCATTGCCAACAAAGAAACACATGAATATAAAATCATCCACAATACGTTCTACGTCAATCTCACACGGAGGGCCAGGAATTCTCATTTCATATTCCAGATACTCTCTAAGAGTCCAAATATTGAGAAACTGCATGAAGAGAAAAGGGAAAATTTAAAAAGAGCAAATGGTTAAGTCAACATAGATATGGAAGATATCTGCATGAATGAATCCCAATAACATTTAGAACGGAAACCACCTGGTATGGCTTTTTTACTACAACAGCCTCATCACCCTTCTCATCAAATTCTCCTGCTTTCCTCTTTGCTTTTCCTTCACAATCTGCTGCCAAATGACCCATTTGACCACATAGGAAACATTTGTTCTGCTGTCCAGGTGTGAAAACAATCTGAACAACACCATTAAGAGACAATAAACATGCTTCAGAGAAAATACAGAAGACTTACAGACGTCAGCAATTGTCTCCCTAATTGCTAAAAAATTTATTTTCCTAATGTGGATGCAGATCAATTATTTATGCATAGAGTGGATTGATACAGTACATTCAATTTGATACATGCGTATGCAAAACTAAGCTATTAGACATTTCAAGCAACAACAATAATGCATAGAAATAACAACAAAATGATATCAAAAATAAATAATTCTTTTGAAAGATGAATGATGTTTAGAAAAACAAACTCCTATAAATAGCAAGATGCAAACCTCTCTAAGAATCGAAAAATGAACTTCATGGGTAGCCAAAGCCAACATAATTAGATCCGCATCCTATCAGCACCACCCATATACAGAACAAACCACATAAGTTAAATGGAAAATGCGAAAAAATATCAGCAAGGGTAAGAAGTATCCAAATGAAGAAAGATATATACCAAACCACACAGGCAATGACGTGTATTAGGATTATAACCAGGGAGATTTCTCTGAAGACGAATATATGACATAATCTTGTGTTCCCCTTCACCAGGAACATTTGCATCAGAAAGTATAACCTGCACAAAAGACAGATGCAGGAACAACTCAAAACATGTTCTTCAAACAAGAAATTGGTAATGTAACACCAGCTTTTTTTTTAATATAAACCACTGGACTGTAAGCAAATCATTGTAATTGTAAGAAAAGACAAAACACCACCTGAGGAGAAGCAAACAATATCAAAAAATGATCATACCTTGATTTTTTTCCAACCAGGATCATAATTTAGTCTAAGATGAATGTAGTACTGAAGAGCAATTGAAAGGACAGCCATAAACTCAGTCCCAGGAGTTATAACATTAGAATCAAATACTTGTGAGTCGCCCTTAGGAGGTAGTTTTCTACCCTCCCTCTCAAACTCCTCTCTTAGCTTCTGTTCTTCAGCTGCCTGAAAAAGTAATGGTGATCATTGATAAATCAGTAACCATAAAACAAATTTATCTTCCACGACATGTTAGTTTTCCTTCTCCAAAATAATTGGGACAAAAAAATAATGAAACAATAAGGATTAAAAAAGTATCCTGAATACATATGAACTATAAGGTCTATAGGTGTCTTTAGCAAAATTTATAAAAACAGCTGTAATGTCCCATAGGCCATAGTAGCTAAATCCATGTTTACTAACATAGACCTCAAGATTACAGGATGATGAAGATTTTGTTGATGGCTAAAACAGGACCTCTCCCTCATAATGAATCTTTCACCAAGCATCCAAGCTTTTGAAGACCAATGCAGTCCAAGTGGAACAATATACTACCAAAGACCATATATAATAGAAGGAAGCTGGATGATTTTCTAATTTAATCACAAAACAGAACCCTAAAACTTCCCTCTATCTATTCCAAAGTTTGAATTTGTAGCGTGACAAATTGCAAATGCTCCAATATAATTCTTTATGTTTCATTCATGAACCTGTTTCTTATATATATATATATATATATATATATATATATATATATCAATAATTAGTCTCTCTCCAAGTTGCTACCACATCTTAGCTATATCCTCCATAAGCATAAAAAATAATCATAAATTACAACAGGTAAGATGTCAGAGGAAACATATCTAACACAATGTTCGAAATCCATGACTTTTTTTCAAAAAAAAAATAAAACTCCTGCGTCCCCAGTGCATAATCTTTCTAAATAGAAACAAAAAATTGATATATTGATTTGCTGATAAATTTTAGGAGCTAACCCTCCCTGAGCCTACAAGGAGGGCCCACTCATTATTCAAAAAATGCACATACCGCATCTGCTGCATCTTTAGCAGCTCTAAAACGCCTAGATCGTTGCTGATTCATTTTAGCCCGAGGTGCCACACCATCTGGCAATTGTTTTCAGAAAATCAGCATCATATACAGGACATGAATTAATATTCACACACTTTCCAGCATCAAAGAATTATCCAAAATTAAACACTTACCAATCGCCATGTATAGCAACTTCCGAGGTCTCACCATCACAAACAGTCTATCAATGTAGTCAAACATGCATTGGAATACCTCTTCGAAAGAAGTTGGGGAAGGCTGCACAGGACAAACCGCATAATTAAAGCACATTACTTAAGCATCAGCGCCATACATTGAGAAAATAAAAGGGCCCACAAGAAAAATAATATTATGATCTATAAAGACAGTGCGTCAAAATAGTGAATCCTTTCATACATTACTCTGCACCCGCAGACATCACAATTTATAATCCAATCAATAGTGCAATTCTGAATAGGTAATACCAGAAAAGTATCGATATAAATGCATAATTAAGAACAGATGTAAACCAAAACTGAAAAATTAATTAGCATAACAAACCACAATGAGTCATCGACATAAAATCATACTCTGTCTTCGGGGTGAAAGCAAGGATGAATAATCCCATTCATGTCGAGATACAAATTATCGTATTCCATGTTGTTAGGGTTAGGTCTGCTCGTATCAACCGGAATCTTAACTCCATCGATAACCACTGATTCTTCCTCAATTACGTCCACCACCACCAACGGATACTTCTCGGCTAACCACCGGTAGAAAGCCGGAACTCCCATCGCTGTTCACTCGAGCTACAGAAGCCTCGCGGATCTATGAATCGCACCAAACAAAGTACTGGAAGTGTACAAGCAAACCCTATCCCTTACTGAATAGAATATGCGATAAATAAAACCTAAGAATGAAGATACGTGTGTGCTTATATAGGCGATCAGGAAATAAGTTTCGCAGTAGGGAATTAGGACACGTGACTAATATTGGACATCGATGCCCCTGGTGATTGGACAGCACAGTCGCAGGAGGAGGAAAGATATTTATCGGGGGAAAGCAGGGGTAGTTTTGTCTTTTTAAGGAGACTTCGTTGGATTGCAGTGTCAATCCCTACGTCGGGCTGGGCAACTAGATTTTTTTAGTCAAGACTCGGAGGGAACTATTTTATTTTATCCAAGGTACAAGCTGCTGCGAGTGGAAGAGCACCTGTGACCGTGAGCGTCCATCGTCACCAACCAATTGTTCGCGGCGAAAGAAAATAATTATTTGTGGTCCCGCCTCCAAATCTACGCACAACGTAGTGTGATGTGAAATAATTAACAGCCCGAATGGTTTACGGATGAATAATTTTGAAGATTAAGCTTAATCTTAGATTTAGAGAAGTCATATAATTATTTATATTAAATCTTGCTTGGTGTAAATATATTAATCTATGGTATAGGATTCTTTAACCAGATAAATTAATTACTAAATTAATTAAATTACTTAAACACCCTTTCTCTATGTATAAAACTTGTATTACTCAATTTTCTTTCTTTTTTCTTTCCAAAACGTCTTCTCATCCGTCGACAATAAATAATCGCCATTAACGTTTCCAATATTGGCACATCTAGGAAAAGAAAAATTAAAAAAAAAAAAAAAGGAACAAAAATGACAAAAACAAAAAGCTCAAATCCAACATGTACATAAGGAGGCTAGTAGAAGTGCAGATTTGTTGGCAACGATGGGTCAATGAGATAAGCTTTCGAATTCACGAGCTCTTGCCACTATCGAATGGTTTGATGACGTTGTTCCATGATTTTGCGTGGGGTGAGCTGTACTTGAACCTGTGTTGTTTAGTTGATTTTTTTCTGTCTCAAAAAATTTTTTTTAAAAAAAAAAGGCAACAACTCAACTCCAAAGTTCTTTAACTGAAGTAAGATTTGCTAAGAAATTATAACAAGATTAAATATTATCAAATTATTGACTTTATTCACGCCAATACAAGAATCAATATTCTTTATTTTCTTCGTGTGAGAGGCACAGGTTTTTTTTAGGTGAACAGTGATATAAGCATAGACAAGTGATAAAAAAATTAAAAATTAAGATCATTTTAGAGAAATAAAGTAAAAATATACAGCTATTTTAGAAATTAAAATTTCATATATTAGTAATCCTAGTATATATGGCTTACTAAAGATATAGGGGGTTTGGTTTTAAATAAGTTTGATCTAATGGGTTAACTAATTTTTTTGAGATTGTTAATCCCAACCTCTATCCTATGTACTAAACACGGTGTTATTTATTAATACTATGGTTTAATTAAGCAATCCCACAAACCAAATGGACTCTAAGTGTTCAATAAAAATTGTGTGAATACAAATAGTGTTAACAGTAAAATCAACACTATAAATATTGTATACATTATTATATTATAACATTATAATTGATATAATTTTAAATATTTAAGTAATATTTTTATTAATATATAATTATTTATTATTTTAAATAACTTGGTTATTAATGATATTATTATAAATAATAAGTAAATTATTATAAATATTAAAATTTTATAAAATATAATCATTTTTATTTATCATTGTAGAATTCGCATTTATGCTAATTAGATTCTTAATTCATTTAAAGATGAAATATATATATATATATATATATATATATATATATATATATATATATATATGTTGTCTAAAAATTGCAATTGATCTTAATTCAACACTTCAAAAAAAAAAAAAACAAAAGAAGTTTGTCAAACACTTTTAATTATGTTGATAAAGACAAAATTATATGCAAGTCAAGTTCAAATATATATTTTTAACTCAACTCAACTAATAAAAAAAAAAAGTTTTCAAAAATTTAGAATGGATTCTATTGAATCTCTAATCCTAAGTCACCTATTTTATGTTAAAGCATGCTCGATATATTAAAAAATGAAAAAAAGATAAACTTTTAATTCTATTTAGTACTTTAATTCAAAAATTTCAAGAATGTGATTTTAAAATATCTTACCATTCTTTTTATATATAAATATATGAAATACAAACATTGAAATCCTAAAACAATTACCTGGTAATAAAATTTCATGTTTTATTTGTTAATATAATTAAATATATTAATAATTTATTGTGTTTTGTGATTGCAACCCCACATCTTCCTCTTCTTTCAATATAAGGGCTTTACCATAATTGGTTTCTCGCTAAAATATTTCATGATTTGGGGGGCGAAAATAAATAAAATGATGATTGAATCTATCCGTGGCAAAAATAAAAAGAATTGTTTTTCCTAAGCGAGACAAATCATGATAAAGAAATGGTATTTTCATAAGGATGATAACTTTCTTGGATGAGGTGGAGGAGTTTTATAGAACGAATCAACAAAAGGGCATTTTAACTTTTATGGGGGCAGAACTACCAAAGACATGAAAATTATGTTTGCTTCTAATGATTTAAAACATATGTATTAAAAACTTTATTAAAGTGTCTTTATTTTTTTTAGTAAATTGAAATAGTTAAAGAACATGAGAAAAACCCAAACACCATATTCTCATATTTTGTCTCATATGAAAAGACACCAATAATGTCTCATATTTTGAATTATGCTCTATATACTAAAGAAAGTTATAAAGGAAAAACTTATTTATAATAAAAAAAGAGAAATTGGTCAATACAAAGATAAGCATGAGTAGATCAAATCAAGCATTCTAAAAGAGTTAATGTTGATATTTTTCACAAACTGACTGTAAATTTTCAAACTAAGAAAACTATCATAAAAATACTAAACTCCTCCTATACATCTAACAAAACCAAGACCAAAAAGGATGATGTATAAAAAAAATAATAATAGAGAAAATCGAGACAAAAGGTCATATAAAATAAAAAGATATTAATAGAGGAAAAAAGGGTCAAAGAAAGACCAAAAATGGCTTGAGAGAGCTAACAACCAATGGAGAGACGGGATAAGCCACAAGAAGAACTCAGAGATAAAGACAGAAAGGTCTGATTCACTAGAAATCATAAAAGACAAAAAAAGTTTATTAATAAAATTTATTCAATTAGTAATATTTTTATTTAAAATAAATATTAAATTAATAAAATTATTTTAATTTTTACTAAATATTTTTAATACAAATCCAATTATTTTAAATAAAAAATATCAAAATAGAATTTAATTCTGTTAAATTTTTTAAAATTTAAATTTATAAACATGGTCAAAATGAATGAATTTACAATTAACTTGAAAATGTTATTGTAATTGTTTATCTATATAGAATCTAATATTGCTTATATATTTTGAAAAAAATATATAAAAAAAAAACTATTATATTTTTTTAAAAAAAAAAAGGAAAATACTGGAAGCTGAAAACGGATATCCCTACAACATGAGATGCTCTCTATGTCGAAAGCGCGAGCGGGAACTTGAAACCCCTAGAAGGGGTGGATGGGCAAAAAAAATTGTCAAGAGAATTGGCCAGTTGCCTTCAACTCTAATTTGGCCCATTCTTCACCTTGCCATCAACAATTTGGTCCCAAAAAAAATGCATGCCAGCAGCCAACTTCCGTCCCCAAAACGTGTGGATCTCTCTGCCTCTTCCTCAACAGCCCACCAAAATGCATTGCCCAAATTTAGTCTCCACATTAGAATCACAACCAGACCAACTCCCCAAATTAAACGGATCTCTTCTTATCTCACCCACAACTCAACCATGTCTCTAACAATCAAACACCACATAACTACTACCACCTTCTCCGCCTGTACAAACACCGTTAAATCAAAATTCTTGACTTCTATCCGACCCAAACCAAACCCACCCGTTCATTTCGTGTATAGTAATAACAAAAAACCCAAAATGATGCAGTCTTCCGTTCCCTCGGTGAAGAGCTCGCTGATCGACCCTGACGGTGGGACCCTGGTCGATCTGGTGGTGAGGAAGAGCGAGAGGGGAGCGAAAGTTTTAGAGGCGGAGTCAATGCCTAAGGTGAGGGTGAACAAGATCGATGTCGAGTGGGTGCACGTGATAAGCGAGGGATGGGCGAGTCCGTTGAGAGGGTTCATGAGGGAAAATGAGTACTTGCAGAGTTTGCATTTTAATAGTTTGAGAACGGGGGATGGGTCTGTCGTTAATATGTCGCTTCCTATTGTGTTGGCGATTGATGATGAAACTAAGGCCAGTATTGGGTCTTCTAATAACGTTGGGTTGGTTGCTCCCGATGGTGATTTAATTGCCATTCTTCGAAGGTTAGTTTTATATTAAGGGATCTGTGATTGTGTTTTAAATAATAGAATTTATAAACAAATCATATCATGCCGCAACTTGAAAATTTTATAATTGGATGTGGATGCACATTTGGCAACCTCATTTGTTGTTTAAATATCTATCATTCAAGTCAAATGCAATTTTATAGTTTTATTTTAGCATTGTTTTTTTAGCTGAAAAGCATGCTAAGCGAAAGGCAATTAGAAGTCACATTCATTATGATCACTGAGACGGTCTAGTCATGCAACTTGAACTTGCCAGATGAATTTCATACACTTTTATAGTGCAGTGGACATGTAGCTGCTTTCCGCGTTTTAGGTTCTGAACATATACTTGCTATAAAATATTATGGGTACTTGACATTTAACCAAAAAAAAAAAAAGGTGCATTTCACATAGGTTTGGAGAAACGTGAGACCAGTATGCCAAAAACATTATTATTTATTAGTTGATAGAACCAGTCTATTAGAAGGGACGGTCACATTATGGCGAAACTTAATCTGGTTATGCATGGCTCCTTTTGCCTATTGATGATATCCTAGTAAAACTATTCATGCTCTGGTTCATTGTTTACCAAATTATAATAAATCTCTTTCTTTAGCCAAAGGATCTGTCCTGAATTTGCCTGTCATTACAGTATTGAGATATACAAGCATAATAAAGAAGAAAGAATAGCTAGAACTTGGGGTACAACTGCCCCGGGACTGCCATATGTTGAGGAGCACATCATTTCAGCTGGAAATTGGCTGATAGGTGGTGATTTGGAAGTTCTAAAGCCTATCAAATATAATGATGGGCTTGATCACTATAGGCTCTCTCCCCAACAACTTCGGAAGGAATTTGATACACGTGAAGCTGATGCAGTTTTCGCATTTCAATTGCGGAACCCTGTGCATAATGGTCATGCTTTATTGATGAATGATACACGCAAGCGACTTTTGGAGATGGGGTACAAGAATCCAATTCTATTGCTTCATCCTTTGGGAGGTTTCACTAAGGCAGATGATGTGCCTTTAGACGTTCGGATGGAACAACATAGCAAGGTTATTTCATCAATATCCTCTGTTTAGCTTTCAATAACAATGGCTTGATGAGTCATGGTGTAAACAAATATTGGGCACTCTCCAAAACCCCTTTCATTTTTCATTTCTTTAACATGAGTATGGAATGGTTGTTTATGAATCTGTTTTCAATCAGGTCCTAGAAGATGGTGTTCTTGACCCTAAGACTACTATTGTTGCTATATTCCCATCGCCTATGCATTATGCGGGTCCAACTGAAGTTCAGTGGCATGCCAAGGCACGGATAAATGCAGGTGCGAACTTTTACATAGTAGGCCGTGATCCTGCTGGTATGGGTCACCCGACAGAGAAGAGAGATTTATACGACCCTGATCATGGAAAGAAGGTGCTGAGCATGGCTCCTGGCTTGGAGAAGTTAAATATCTTGCCATTTAGGGTGCGTATTATGAGTTTCTAGCCTCAATTTTTTTCTCTACTGATTTCCTTTATTATATTATTATTTTACAAACTAAGTACACAAGTTAAAATCTATTTCTTATCATTGTATTGCATTGTCTGCTCTATAACATATTCTAGAATAGCACAAGCACCAGCAAGTATTATTAAATTTTCATAATCAGGGGTTTCTGGAACCTATGAGATTAACATTCTAGAGATGGTTGACATTTGTCTTCAAATTATGGTTACATTGGTTAGGTTGTAAATGGTGCTTTCTTCATATACTCTCCTTAGTAATGAATAGCTTGTTTGTAGTAAGTCATTACTTGATAAGCGTTTCAATGATCTCTATTGAGATTAATGAGAGTGGAAATTTGTTTGTGCATTGATTTGTTTAGGTGGTCCAAAAGACATGCTTCTTTGCCTGTTTCAATTTTGGAAAAATAAACAGAATGTTGCACATGGAGAACAGCATTGTTAAGCTTTATTTAAACTTTTATAACTATTGATAATTTGGACCATTTGTTCCTAAACAAGGCAGAGCTACTAGAATCGCTTACAAGATGAAGCTACTTGCAAGATCTAGTACTTGAGATGCTATTTTTACTGCTCTTGTTCCACTTTTTAACATTTGTTCACTTCTAACCCCAATTTAAAAGCTGTCATGTCTTTGTTCGGGGAACTTGATTGTACTGTTGTTATTGGGTTATGTACTCATGTCTAACCTCGATTTGGCAGCTATTAGGTTCAGGAAATTTGTATGGTGGCATGATCGTTGGTCTTCTGAGGGTTTATATGCAGGTTTTGTGCACCCTGCACATAAATCATGGGATAATTGTTCTTCATTTTGTTGTGCAGGTGGCAGCATATGACACCAGGGCAAAGAAAATGGCCTTTTTTGATCCATCTCGTACTCAAGATTTCCTCTTCATCTCTGGAACTAAGGTATGGATGATATCTTATTCCTCAGGTATCTCAAGCTTTCATGGTCCTGAAAGTAGTTGTGAACCTAACCTGCCATTGAGTAGTTAATAGGTCTTGCGTAAATAATTTATCTCCATCAGTGGGCTGTTTGAGCTACCATTTCCCTGATTAAACTTTGGCTAAGAGCCACCTGCAATTCTAGTACTGAACTAATTCATTCTCATGTGCCATAACTAGTGTCTTAGATCAGTAAGGTACAAGGATGTGAAAATTTAAGCATTTCAATCTCGTAACATTTGCAAAGAATAAGCAAGTGAATGAGAAAAATCTTTTGTATCTTAAGGAAAGATCTTTAATGCCTTTTATTTTTTGGAGAAACAAAGGAGAACAGTGTACTGGTCAAGGGTATGTTGCTTTTGGTTTAGGGTAATGTGGCTTTCTTGGAACTTTGAATACTTTCTTGAATGTTAGTTTTGCATTCTATTGTACAATGATCACATAGTTTCATGAAGTTGGTGTTCAAGTTGTTGTAATTTCCCCGTGTACTCAGCTCATTTTCCATTGATAGAGGTTGTGGATGTTGACATTTTGGAACAATCATGTTGGTATACTCATTGTTTTCTTGCAGATGCGGACTTATGCAAGAAACGGGGAGAACCCTCCAGACGGTTTTATGTGTCCTGGTGGTTGGGAAGTCCTTGTCAAATATTATGCGAGCTTGCAGGAAGAAGAGGCACCACAGAAGCCAACTGTTTTATCCGCTTAAACATGTATTTTATTGCCAAAAATTTCATGCAAATTTGTTTAAACAAAGAGGAAGAATTTTGCTGTAGGATTCACTGTTACACCATCCAAGGTAGTTATGGCAGCTAGCAAAAGTGGGAGAGTTTTCTTTGACCCTTGGCATTGGGTTTTCATTTTTTCCTCACTAGGTTGTGCCTGGCAATGGATGTACAATATTGAATCTCTTGTTATTCATTTTATAGACAATTATCTATACGCAATCAGAACATCCAGGATTCGTCATGCCAAATATGTAATGAAGAGATCCGTTTTCACATGTACCTTGTACTCTATATTTGCGTAGACTTAGGAGAAATTGTGTGCTAGATGTAATCCATTCAAGCGAATGAGCTTATAGCTTGGACGCCATTTAAGCAGATTTTCTAAGTTTCTATTATGGGCCAATAGGCTAAATGGATTAACAAAGGATAATCAGAATATGAGTTGAATGTGAAGCTGGAGAATGGATAGTTCGTAACCGCCTCATCTGAATGCAATGGTACTTTGAACCTGCATAGCCGATTTAACAATTATTTTTAGATTCTAATTTATGGCTGTTACACGTGGCGGATTGCTTCTTGCGTTGGTATTTGTTTTCCTCCTCTGATCAATTCTTATTGCCAGTTGTTATTGACACTTGTGTGATGAAAATTTAAGTGGGTCGTTCATCGTTTAACTAATGTCTGTCTTGTTAAACTGTACTTAGAAAATTTATTTGTTGATTATATATTTTATGAGTAGACTTGTAAAACGCATTCTTCAGATTTAAAAAAAAAAAACCACCTGTTAATGCCATGTCAAACTTACTAATGAGCTAGTGAAGTGTAATATCAGCAACTATTGACTGTGCTAAATAAAGCGAATTCTCTAGTTTTCACGGGTTAATTTGTAAACGAGTGTAAAAAGAAAATTTGAAAAATAGGATAAATAAAAAAGTATTTATAAAAATATAATAGATCAAAAATTATTTAATAAATAGGAGTGGTTAACGTTATTCATCCGTCAATTTAACTAACAGATACAAGCATGATAATGTCATTGATTTTTTTATTATTCCATCAACCAATTAAATTGATAGACTAGTGTGTATTTTATTCCATCATGCTCACACATATAAACCCGTGGTCAACATTTTTTTATTTCAGTCTGCCACTAAAAATGACGGACAAAATGTGTAAAAATTTTGAATTTTTTAGTGAATATTTTATTTCATCCGCCATTTGTGAATCTTTTATTATTTTGTTCGTCAATTTAACTGGTAGATAGGTAAATATTATTTTTTACTATGTTTATATTTTTTTTATTTTTTAATTATTTCGTCCCCTATTATAAGTGGTGTACAAAAAAAAAATAGTATATTAATGAAATATTATTGAAAGCGATGGTCAATAAAATTATGTAACCAATTTTATATCAATCACTATAAGTGTCAGACACATTTTTTATTTGAAAATTAATTCATGCATGAATGATTGTATATGCACCAACGTAGTGTTCATGCATGTAATTAGTCCACTAGTTAAACTGGGGGACGAGTAAATATTTTATTATTTCGTCCGCCAATTTAATTGGCGGACGTGTGAATATTTTTTATTTTCTAATTGTTCCATCCGTTATTATAAGTGGCAACCAGACTTTTTTCAAAAAAAATTTAATACATCAATAGAATATTATTGAAAACAATAGTCAATAGAATTATAGAACTAATTTTATGTCCACTACTATAACTGTCAGACACATTTTTTATTTGAAAATTAGTTCATACGTGAACAATTTGATATGCACCAATGTAATATTTATGTATGTAATTAGTCCATTAGTTAAACTAGCATATGAGTGCTCAGACAGACCAATGTTTCAAACTCGTGGTCAACATTTTTTTTATTTCAATCCGCAATTAAAAGTGACAGACAAATTTTTTGTAAAAAATTTGAATTTTTTAATGAATATTTTATTCTATCCGCAAGTTTAAGTGACAGATGAGTGAATGTATTATTATTTCGTCTATCAGTTTAACTAGCGGAAAAGTGAATCTTTATATTTTTTATATTTTTCAATTGTTTTGTCCACTATGATAAGTGGCGAATAAACTTTTTTCAAAAAAAAATTAGTACATTAATGAAATGTTATTAAAAGCAATAATCAATAGAATTATAAAACTAATTTTATGTCTACCACTATAAGAGTCGGACACATTTTTTATTTGAAAATAATTCATGCATGAACAGTTATATATGCACCAACATAATATCCATGCATGTAGTTTTGTAACTTAAATTTTCTCTTTTAAATTTTGTAACATAAATTTATATATTTATTAAAATTAATTTTTTAGGAATAATTTTTTTTTTCTAGAAATTATGTATAATATAAATCTTATTTAGTAAAGATATATTCTTTTAAGTAAAAATATATATATTCAAAAAGTAAAAATTTATTTTATAGAATTGATTTCTCAAAAACTTTAATATAAAAATTTATTTTGTAGAATTGATTTTTCAAAAACTTTAATTATCATCAAGAAGGCAAGAAAACACTATTAAATGTATATTTAAATATTTTTTGTTTAGTTCCTTACAACATTATATATATATTTATATTTAGTTCCATATGAAGATATTTAGTTTTTGTAAAATATAGTGCACTAATAGTGTGTTTATTTGTATTTAAATATATTATGTTTTTAAAACAACTTGAGAGACCACTATTTATCCATTTGTAAATTTAATTTAGAGAAGACTAAATTTAATAAATAGCTAATTTACATCATAATTTAAAGTAAATATAACAAAATACATATAGAAACATAAATACAACTATTCAGTGTCACAATTTAGAGGTCTTCTGGTTCATCGTGGGCGTCTATTTTTGAATGTTGTACCTTGTAATCTAGCAGTTGAAATATGAGGATCATGTATATCATGATCTTGAGACTCAACATCATTTATATGTTGTTGAGTGAAAGGAAAAATGGTAGATGATTCAGGACCAACTTTAGATTGAGGCAAAACTTGATTGTAAAATGAGGGTACTAAAAATATTAGGAAGCTTTAGGTTGACAATTTTATATATATTTTATAACTAAGTTGTAATATATTGATAAATATTAAAACAATTTATTCATGACCCCAAAAATAATTAACAATTAAATATTTATTAAATCACAATTTATTATCTACAGGCTAGTTTATGAAAAAAAACTTAAATATAGTTTCGTAATACTATTTTAATATTGACTATTATTTAAAATGTTTACTTTACAATTAATAATTAAATACCTATTTCATTTACTTTCAATAAAAAGTAATTGTTAAATTCATATATATTGCATTTATAAATTCATCTAATTTACCACAAAAACATATTTGTTACACCAAAAAATAAAATCTGAATAGAATTTTTTTCATTTTACTTTCACATTTAGATTTTAATTTACTTAATAAACTTTAGCACGAGATTTTAAAAATATTATGATGTCTCATTGTTCTTACAATCTCATTATTTAAATTAATTCATTTGCATATAAAATATAAGATTATTATACATATAAATAATCATAAAATTTTGTTCATATTCCAATTATATATTTTTAAAAATATTATTTTTAAAATGGATATTATTTTTCATTTTTTAGTATAGCCAAATACGTTACAAGATTATTTGGATTATCTTTATGTATATATAAATAGTGGGAAGTACATAATTTTACATGAGATATATTTTTTGTTTTTTATTATATCCAAATATGCAATAAGATTATTTGGATTATTTTTATGTATATATAAATACTCATAACTATATAATTGGACATGAGAATTAAAAGAAAATTGTCCACTATTGACCTACAAAAAAAAGTATAATAACTAGTTGCCCACTAAATGAAACTCATGACTTACAAATCCAAATGGTACTATGGTCTAACAATATAATAGCACACAAACAATAAATTGATATCTACTTACAACTAAATTATGTAAATAATGACCATTCTCAAACAGAAATAACATAAATAATGGTATTCTTGTAAATTTTTATGTACAATTTTTAATCAATTTCAAACTTATAAATTGTCTAATATCAAGAATACATTAAGTGAAAACATTATTCATATTAATAGCAACAACAATACACATGTTTTTATAAAAAAAAATAAAGCATAAATATTTTTTTCATTATTTTTATGAGCTTAAACTATTATAATATTTCATGAATCTAAAATATTTTAATATTGTAGAATCATATCAAAATTTATTCGCGTCCAAAAACTAACCTTATATACTTTTTCACAAAAAAATAACTTTAATTCAACTCAATAATATATCTTTTATTTATTGAGTACCATACAAAAAATATAATTATCATCACATATTTTTTTATCTAGTATCAAAGACAAAAATAAAATAAATACAAAACATTTTTTTTACCTGTTAGAATATCACCAGAATTATTTATTTTCTTTTGCGTTGTTAATTAAAAAAATATTCAGCAAGCTTGATATAAATAGAAATCGAGCGGGAAACACAAAATAATTTTTTTGTGAAAGCAAAAAAGTTTAGAGTGAAGATTTGAGTGTTGAAAATTATCTAAGAGAGCGAGAGATTTTGAGAGTAGTTGAGCAATTTTAACTAGAGGACAAACTTTGGAAGCATTTGCATCATCTTTGCTGCAAATAGAGATTCCCCGGGAATGAGAAATTTTGAAAACCAATGCTCTTTGGTCAACTAGTTAAACCGATAAATAAAGTGTATTAATGGTCCTCCGGAGGAGGGCAACATCTATTAGTAATGATGTTGACCACTCTTCTTTACTAAATAATTTTTGATCTATTCTATTTTTATAAATATTTTTTATTCACTCTGTTTCACTAATTTTTTTTTTTACACTCATTTACAAATAAACCCATTTTTCTTTATCTACCTAGCCAAAAAGAAAATATGATAAACGAGTAACAAATATGTTGTGATTGGTGCCACTTGTTTCGTCCCTGGTCGGTTCTCAAATTCTAATTAAAACAGTAGTTGTAACATCTCAATAAATGAAAAAATGCACAGTTACTTGCTCTGTGGTTTGTTAGCAGATATATATATATATATATATATATATATATATATATATATATATATAATCATATTTGAACATGCAATTACAAAAAGCTAATGCAAGTCCTGTCTTCACTAGTATTGTATTGTAAAGCTCTAAAGTCTTCTATTTTGTCATCACTTGAGTCTTCAGCAACGGCTCTAAACGCGTTTATAATCAATTCAACTCAGCTGGACTGGACCCTCCCTATTAGGATGCTGCTCCCATCACATTAACTATCACATATTACATTAATTACAAGAACTCTTTACATGTGTTCGTGGCACAATTGGAGTGTACGTAAGTCCTTCAACGTTCCACACTTTCTCCGGGCTGAATGAGCTGTCGTGGGGGCCCTTCCATTCCCTATTCCTTCTTGATTTTATGCAAACATTAAATTAGGTCCTGTAAGGTGCGCTTCTGATTCAAAAGACGCGTGGTTTAGGAAATGTGGAAATTAACTTTCTGATGGTCCAAACACAATATATAGTTAAGGTTTTTCTGATTCCACACTATATAGTTTGTAAAGTCTGTATCAAGCCTCGTTCTTCTTGTGTTCAACATGTTTTATATTGTCTATTGATGGATCATTTTCAATTCAGCTTGCCATCCTATGGATCTTTCTAGTTTGAACAACAAGAAAAAAGAAAGTCTCACCCCATACTCGAAATGTGATGGACTTCTACTTATATGGGGAGATAGAGATTGTTACCTATTTATCGTTACACAAAACTGATGGTAAGTGCATTTTTCAGATGTTTCGCTGTATTCCATATATATATATATATATATATATATATATATATATACATATAAGAAAACCTAAATTGTCTACTCTCCACAATTGTTTAAGTAAATAGTAGTATATGATTTCATATGTATGGCCTAAAAATAATCTGTAGGGAGAAAAGCATGACTAGGTGATGCCAAGAAATAAAAAGGCTATCCAAACTGTGGTGTTACAGTTGATATTTTAGGTTGGTAGCTAGACGCGTAGTTAACTACAGCCGTTGGGGGAGGGGGCGGGGGGGCGGCTGACATCTCCAATGTCCTTACAATGTTTGTCCTTTTACAAGAGGCAAAGGTAACATGGCCATCATGTGCTTAGCTTAAGAGTTCGAAGTCCTTTTCTCACTTAGAAATTGCATGCTTTCTTGGTTTAGCCATCATATCATATACTCTATTTTATGTACAGTGGAACCCACTTTCAATTTCGGCCTTAGTACCAGCCAATCTCAATCACAGAACATGATGTACTATGAGCCTCCTTGTGACCCCATGCCTTCATTATTATTTATTTTAAATTTTTTTAAAAAAGGAAATGGAGAATGATGAGTTTAAATCCTTAAACTCCTATGCAATGAGGTCAGCTCACTCTAAATACGTTACTAATTAATATTAATTTTGATGAGATGACACATTCTGAAAATCAGATATTATGTCGATCGATTTTATATAAATTACGAGGTCATTGAAATCATTTAAACATTTTTTAGTTCAGTTCAGAATTGAATAAAATTTTTTATTATACAAAGGATTATACAATTATTTACATCTTTTATTCAATCTCATGCCCATTAATATTTATTAATATTATGGTAATGATATTGATAGAACATTCTTAATAATTTCAAATTTTAATCACTGAGTACTTTTAAAATTAAAATATGCATACATAAAAAGCAAAGAATTGTACGTGGCATGTGGTAGACACATGAGTTATACAATGGATGATGATGATGCTGAACAGGTTGACATACATCCATGCCCAAATGTGTGTGCAGGCATTAAATAAACAAACACGCATGAAATGCCGTGAGAGTCCACGTACTGTCGCTGTACCGAGTTGCAATCACGATGAAGAGAGAAAGGAAAGAGGACACGCCGGACGAAGCCGTATTAAGCATTAAGTAGGGCACTGATTTGGTAGAAAGACAAAGCTTGTAAAGGCCCTTTGAGCACGAGGACTCGCTATTTTCTGACCCTTTATCTGGAAGGAAGTAAAAGAACGGAGAAAGAAAAATTAAAAAAAATTAAGAATTGATTATAATTTTTTATTATTTAAAAATGAAAAAAATAAGAGAAGAAAAAAAAAATCACTTTTATTTTCTTTTTAAAATTAAGAGAAAATATGATGATTAAAGACAATTATAATAAATTTATATTTTTATCCTTGATATTTCTATATTAAAAAAGGAAAATAAATTTATTTTTTTCTTCATTATCCAAAAATGAAGAGAAAATGAATTAAATAAAATAAAATATACTTTTTCTCATTTATTTTTATTCAAACATAAAAAGAGAAAATAAATAAAAAAATAAAATTTATTTTCCCTTTTTATTTTCTTTCTTCTCTAAATATTTTTCCAAACATAGAGTGAGTTATAGCATTACCAGCCGAGTTACCCAAAAATTATTATCAGTGGTTCTCATTTTTTTATTAAATAGTTCTATTTTTTTTTCTCTTTATATTTATGTGTGATTACATATCTCTTCGTCCTTATTTCATTGCGCTGGCCAGTACTAGCAAGAGGACCACTTGCCCTCAAGTCCTTTTATTGCTGGGTCATTAATATGTGTCTAGATTTGCTGTTTTGGGTTTTCTCTTGCTTAATGAATTTTTTGTTGGTCAAAATAATAATAATAATAACTAAAATAAAAGGTCTTGTGTCTATTTTCTTGCTCTATAGAGAAATCCCGTATCGACACATTAATTATTACGGTCCTTTTTTTCTTTTCTATTCTCTCTTTTCTCTTAATTTAATCCATCCATAGCGATTGAGAGATTTCAGCTTTAACCATTGACGGTGATAAGATTCGAACCTGTTACTCTTTCTGAGAAAGAATAATTCACTAATCCCAGCCAATTACTTATCAAAATTTCTAAATCAAACCCTAATCTAATCTTTAGGGTTGGTTGAAGATAATATGAAAAACTGCTGACTTCAATAAGCCATTTGACAATTGAATATACCTTAAGAGATACTATTATATCCTACTGTTTTCTTGGCAAACACAGCGACACTTGTAAATGCTATTGTGTCAATGCCTTGATATATATATATATATAGAACTTTCTCAATTTCACGTGTTTTTGTTCTAAAGATTTTTAGCTTCAAAATATAATTTTCAATTTCTTTAATTATTTCTGTTTATTGTTCAAAACTATTTTTTAATACATCCATTAACAATATTAATAAAATGATCGATTAGATAATAAATAAAATCACAAGATAAAAAATTAATTAGATCCTCAAATTTGTACTAGAAATTTGAATGATCTCAATTTGATTTTCTTAATTTATTTTGACCTAATTAATATACATCTTGTAAATTTAGATTTAATTAAATTTTAAAAAATACATTTTTGTCATTTTAAAAAATTAAAAATAAAAGTGTTAACCACCTAAATTATGGCTGAAAAAAAAAAGCAATCTCTTTTGCTCTTAATAAAAATATCTAATAATTTTCTTAATTTATTTTTTTATTTTACTTGGTCATAATTTTTTAATTAAAAAATAAAAATTTATCTTTTAAAATTATTTTTTAATTAACAGAACAGACAAAAAAAAAAAAAACTGTTTATTTCACTTTTAGTTATTTTAATAAGTAATCTTATATTTTGTAGCTTTCCTATCACACCAGAAATTCAAAGCATTTATCATAAAAATAGATATTTTCTAATTGTCAAATGCTCTTCTATTCTTGTCTACTTAGATGATGCAAATATATATACATACATATAATTTTTCATCAACTTAACAACTATTCTAGAAAATATATTAAAAAAGAGTTTTGAGTAATAAATATAAATAGTTGAAAAGATTAAAAATTATATTTTGAAATTAAAAGAATTTAGAAAAAAATGTGTAAAGTTCGAGAGACTTGAAATAATTTATCTTGTTTTTTTAACAAGAGTTAGATTATGATTAGCACATTGCTAAGAAATGAAAACACATAGTATATTGCTTTATTTATTAGTATTAATGGGACCTTCCTCACTACCTATCTAATCTAGGACTAGGAGTGAAGGTCAATTCTTGAAATTTTGAAGAGCATTGCATCAACTCTAACTATGAAGGAAACTGATTAATGAGAATGATTTCATTTGCGGTGCTACCAATTTGGTTGTATCTATACACACACAACGCATCAATTTCATATGAATAGTATGAGTTTCGTTGGAATAGAAATAAATTTTATTGAGAATTTCAACTATGTACACTCTCTACAAAAAATTTCAAATTGTGTGCAAACTAAACCTTAACAAACATATATGACTCATAATCTAACAATTTAATTAAGACCTTGATATATGAGTGTCAACCAGCTTACCAAGCAAAGGAGTGAGATATATACTAATTGCCCACTTGCCCTTATCAATGGTCCTAAAGGAGATGTAGCAATCAAAACATAATAAATATTAAGCCCTTGTTTGGGAGGGAGTAAAATAAGAGGGAGAGAAAAATAAAAAGGAAAAATAAGAGAGGAAAACTATTTTCTTCTATTTAGAAAGAGAAGGAAAATTAGAGGGAGATGAAAAATAATGTATTTTTTCTCCCTACATTTTCTCTTCAAAGCGAAAATATGGAAGGTTGGAGGGATTTTTATTAAATTACAATTTTACCCATTAAAAGAAAGTAGAATAGCAAGGGTGAGCAAAAATCAGACCGAACCGAAAAACCATTCGAATCGAGCTGATTCGGTTCAGTTTGATAAGTTAATAAAAATCGGTTTGATTCTATTATAATTTAAAAAAAAATTTATTTTCAGTTTTAGGCTCGGTTTTTCAGATAAAAAATCAAAAAAATTGAATTAACTGAAGTAATTAATAAATCAAATCAATTTGAATCAAATCAAATTTAAAATACATGTAATTTAATTGAAACAAATCAAACCAAACTAAATTTTTATAGGTTCAGTTCGTTTTATAGATATAAATTTCAGTTTTATCGATTTGGTTAATTTAGTTATTTAAAAAATTTTAGTTCAGTGTTTCACCGGTTATTTTATTTTTTTATTTGAAATCAATATAAAGTGAATTTAAATTATAAAATTAGTAAAATAATTTAATCTAAAATTTTTACTTAAAATTAATTTTCTCAAAATCTTATGACATTTTTTATGTAGTGCCTTTTTAGTTTCGCATTTACTAATTAATGTTCAGTGATTGAACATTAAAATATTGAAAAATAATGTTTAATAAATATTAGCATTTAACATTTAATTTAAAAACTAATGTTCAATATTTAAAATATATAACTCAATGTATAAATATGTTTTTTGAACATTTAAAATATGAAACATTAATGTTAGATTTTTTTTTAGTATTAACATTATATTTATCATTATATACATTTTTATTTCATATAAAATCAATTAAATTATAAATAATTATTTTTAGCATTATATAATACAATTATTTATCAAAATGTTTTCTTGAATAAAGGAAAAAATTGAAAATATATGAAATCATATTTTTCTTTCTTTTCATATTTTGCTTTTCAAAAAAGGGAAAATAAATTTATTTTTCTTACTCTTCATTTTATCCAAACATGAAAAAGAAAAATAAGGAAGAAAAATAAAATTTATTTTTTCTTTTTATTTTCTTTACTCTCTACATCATTTTTTCAAACATAGTGTAAGAGATAGACATATAGCTAGATAGAATTAGTTTATGTAAAAATAAATTGTAATGTAATTAAGCAAGCAGCAGCAGATGCACGTATCTATCAACAGATTCACCGAATCGCAAGCTCAATATTCAAGATGAAACGAAACCCATAGCAGCAAGTGGTGGTGGTACAATTGAGTACACCGATTATTTGTTTTTGAATCACGAACCCTATATAACAGAAGAAGCAACGAGAAGGAGGCTAGGATTTTAATTCCATTCCATTCTATTCAATAAATTAGATGAGTGAATTAAACTCACGGCATTTGAGGAATACTTGAAATGTGACAAGTAATTATAGTTGTTTAATTGTTAATTAGTAAGACTCAAATTTTTTTTAATAATGCCAATATATATATATATATATATATTCTCAGTTAATTGATGCAAACCTTTTTCTTGTGGGGTACAACAGTGAAAGAGTAAAAAGAATAGCAAAATGAAAACTACTACTGCTGTTGGAAATCTCAAGGTTCAACAAGAAAATAGGAGAATGTGTAGAGCCCACCCTAATGAGGGGACAAAAGCAAAATCGGCATCTTTGAAACTTGAAGGGAGGGAAAGACTAACAAAAGAGCTGATAAAGAGCTATGTCAGGAAGAAAGTGAGGCCTGATTGAAAGTTTTCTCGAGCATACAAATTCTCCTGTGAACAAAGCTGGTATAAAATTACCACCATACAGGAATGTTTAACCATTGCCATTTTGAGTGCTGTTGGAAGGAACAAGTTGATATGGATAAATAGAGATAAATAGGTAACTTTATCATAAAATTTGATGTGTATCGATAATATTCTCTTAAATAGATTTTAAAATTTTTTACTTAAAATTTAAATTTATAATTCCTCATGCATATCAATTATTGCATTTAGAGATATTACACTCTCAACTATAACATTAATTACTTTTTTATTAATATATCAATTTATTTTTCCTTAGAAAATATTAATACCTCCTATTAACTTTTCTTCATCTTTTTCTTTATCTTATTCACTCTTTATGCACTACCCACAAACATAATCATTTTTTGAGTGAATTCTATCTTTTTTATATTGCACATTTCATTATTATTGAAACTAATGACCAATAAAAAAAATAAAAGGAAACAAGTCATATATTGTATTTGAAGCAATAAACCTAGAAATAAAGCTAAATATAAGAAAAATCTAAAGATCTTTAGATGAGTTTTCTTAAGAGAAAGTTAAATTTTATTTTGTCATATAGAAGCTCTAATATTGATGTTCGAAATGATGGTTTTTTAGGAGAAAAAAGTATTCAAAAATCTTCATTATTATGGGTGTGATGCAAAGAGAAGGTTTTAACTTTAAGATAAATTGCATACGGAGTCGTTGTTTTGTTGGTTATATTATGTGGACAATGCAGTGAGAGAGGTTTTAACTTCATAATAATTGCATACATGAAAGAAGCATGAAGTTGATGTTTTGTTGGTTATTCTATATGGGTGATTTTTTGTATACATATGAATTAGGGATTACGTTTTGATTCCAATTATTGTTTCTAATTGTTTCATTAGGCTTTTTTTTTTTAATTTAATTTTTATAATCATAAGTGGAACCTATTAATTTACTTATATTTAATTAGGGAGATTAAACATATTTGGACCTATTAGGGTTATACACTGATAATTAAGAATGAGTAGCTTTCTATTTTAATAGAAACAATTATCCAATTTAATTAATTTGTTTTTTATGATTTTTTAATAAATTTAGTTAAAATTCTCAAAAGAAATTAACTATTTTTTGAAACTTCATTTTTTTGAAATTAATTTCATTCGATTCTATCGGACTAAGCTATTCGTTGTTGAATTAATTTTTTTAGAATTAATATCTTTCAATTCTATCAAGTAAGTTATTCATAGTTAAAAATTAATTTTTTAAATTAAAATTTTCAATTTTATTGAACTAAGCGATTCGTTAGAAAATTTATAGATTCATGAGTGGTATTCTATATGCACTTATATATATATATATATATATATATATATATATATATATATATATATATATATATATATATATATATTTCTGGTCTCTATAAATAGAGAGAGAGAGCGGCTGTCGGTGGGGTGTG